>JXCR01146926.1:337285-409153 GCA_002079205.1 Phalaenopsis hybrid cultivar | reverse complement strand
AGAGAGATTAAACAAATACTTGAAAATACTGTAAACCCTAGTAGAATAGATTGGTCCACTAGGCTGGATACCGCATTATGGGCTTATAGGACTGCTTATAAAACTCCTATTGGAATGACTCCTTAAAGACTGATTTCTGGAAAGACTTCTCACTTACTTGTAGAATTGGAGCATAAAGCATATTGGGCGATTAAAGAATTCAATTATAATTTGAAAGAAGATGGTAAGAAGAGATTGTTACAACTAAATGAATTGGAAGAATTAAGAAATGAGTGTTATGATTACGACAGAATTTATAAGGAGAAATTAAAGTTATGGCATGATCGGAAGATTAACTAGAAGAATTTTGAACCGGGATAAGAATTTTGCTTTACAACACTAGGCTGAAATTATTTCCTGGGAAAATGAAGTCTCGTTGGTTAGGACCCTTTGCTGTGACTCAAGTTTATACTTACGGAGCTGTTGAGATTGAAGATCAGAAGACGAGAAATAGATTTAAAGTAAATAGACACAGATTAAAACCATATTTTAGGGTAAAAGACCAAATTTTAAAGAGGTTTTAATGATCAATCAATTTGACACCTGAATAGGTCGGGCTGACGATACTAAAACCAAGCGCTTTATGGGAGGCAACCCATAGTTATCTTTACTTTTATTGCGATTATAGTAGTTATTATTTGAAATTATCATTATTCTGTGGTAGTATTAAGGTCTACTACTCTTATTTACTCTTGAATCATCATAAGAATTGGATACATAAAGAAAAATTGGAATGCATTCGGACTAAAGCANCCGACGATGAGATGGCAATTTCTTTGGTTCAAATGGCGGTTTTTGGCAGTTTTTAGGTGGAAGTTACCCTTTTAAACTCCGAAATTCGTTCCTAAGTTCATATTTTCCCCCAAAAATGAAGTGAAACTCCACCAATTTCATTCATATGGCATCCAATTCCCTTGATAATCCCAGAATGCGAGTTTTCATTCTGTAAAAGTTTATTAGTACGGAAGCATAGTAAATCTTCAACAAGGTACTGATGAAGAAAAGATTGATTAAGGAATGAGGATTCGTAAATCACAGATTGAACAATCCCTTGATGGACATTGAAGAGATAATAGTGCGGCAAAGATGGGAAGTGTTGTGCTATACTACCGCCACTGTGGTTGTTCCTGTGGTAAAAGAATTTTATGCAAATTTGCATGGAATCAACCAGGGAGTTATTTATGTGCGAGTTAGATGGATCGCTTTCACTCCTGCGTGGACCAATGAATTATATATGATAGAGAACATTCCTGTCTATCACTATTCCAATTTCGTTCCGACAAGAAACCAGATGAATGAAATTTACCAATATTTAACAGACGAAACTGACGACTGGGAAACGAGAGAGAACGGGTATGTTAGTTTTTCTGTGACACTCCTAAATCCCGTTTCGAAATGCTCGCACTTTTCATTTTTGTGAAACTGTTACCGACAATGAAGATTGGTAAAGTTTCTAAAGAAAGTGCTATTTTTAATTACTGCATCCAAAGAGGACTGCCGATCGATATTGGATCAATAATTGTGAAGTCGGTTTTGAGCCTGATCGTTCATGGATCAACTTATGGGCTTGGACACCCTTCTACAATTTTCTCACTTTGCAGTCAATTCCAAGTGTCCTACAAAAAATGGGAAAAGGTACTTCTACCTTGGAAGCATTTGGACCCAACTGAGAGATTCCTTCACTTTGCAATCAGTTCCAAGTGTCCTATGAAAATTGGGAAAAGGTACTGCTACCTTGGAATCCTTTGGACCCAACTAAGAGATTCCCAGTTTTTTGAGGATAAAAATGACATGGCCATTATAGTAGATCAATCATCTCAGAATTCACTGCCAGTTCAACCCTTAATTCCTAATAAAACTCTGGGGATCCTACGTCGAATCAAGAAATTAGAGGCGATTAATAATATCTCTGATTTCTTCGATCATCTAGACTGGAGGATGAAAGAACATTTTGATCATTATGGACATTTAGAAGATAGTTTGATACGATTGATGAGGAGGATAATTAATAGAGTAGGATTCTACTGAAGAATTTCCATTTCAACCCTTCTACAATCTCTTCATTCATGTGCAATCAATGGGTGATCTCAGAGGAGAATCTAGTGCTAAATCTCAAGAATAGTAGATTTATATTACTACCTGTCTATCTATGTATTTTGATTTGAACTTTGTATTTGCTTTGCTTTAGAATTATGCTTTTAGATCTCTGTATAGCTGAGATAAAGCATAGGATGTTTTGTTTTCAGTATTTTGAGTGTTGTGGCTTGGATTGCTACGCTGAATTAATGTGTTAAGGTTGAGAAAATACCAAACTTAGGTGTGTTATGTAATGTACATTGTACCTCTTGGAATTTATATATAAATGATATGTTTTGTGTTGTGAAAGTTTATATGTGCTAAGTACATAATTTAGTCACTTAAAATTATATCTATAATGATTAAACGGATGTCGTTAAGGCTTGAAATTGATCAAAATCGCAAAAATCCGGGAATTGAGCAAAATCAATAGAGCTCGCCGACGGCGCCCTTGACGCCGCCAACAACGGATTATTCCCGAGACTTAGGAATTAAATTCAATAAAGCACGCCGACGGTGCCATCAACCTCATCGACGGCGAGCTCGCGAAGAACACCTTTAACCACAATTTTGACCAGTCAATTGCCACTATTCATCATCCCCTTCCTCCTAAAAATGTAATTTTTGACCTAGGGCTTGCTAGATCTTGGATTGGGAGGTGATTTTAATACATTTTGACACCGGATTTGATCATCTCTAGGTAAGAGCTTCACTCCAAGCTAAAAATATTTGATTTTCACTATGGCGGATTTGATCATCTCTTGGTAAGAGCTTCACTCCAAACTAAAAATATTTGATTTTCACCATTGATTTCTTCCACATTTGAATTTGATCATCTCTAGGTAAGAGCTTCACTCCAAACTAAAAATATTTGATTTTCACCATGAAATTCTTCCACATTGAGGATATCCAAAAATTTTGAGAATGTGACGAAAATATTGAGAAGAATTTCATAGAGCTTAGTGTTGAACTCTTAGAATTACTTTTGGAAGCCATTATTTGCATATTTAAAGTATATTTTGGATTTTTTCTATGATTTGATTAAATTGAAATGGCTCCACGACAAAAGAGACGAGTTGAGTTCGATGAGTCTCGCTTCGTCAATGCGATGGCTCAAACAAGATTTACTCCAGTATTTAAAGAAAAGAAGTGTATACAAGATCGAGTTTTTGAGAGTCCTGGAGGACAAATTGAACGAGTTATTGTTGAGCGGAGGTAGAAAACTTTTGTTACACCACCAATAAAGCTGATGCAAATGTTTTGAAGGAGTTCTATGCCAATGTAATCTATTCTGAAGATGGAATCTTTCAAGTGCATAGATTTCCTGTTGAGTTTACTACCGCTCGCATCAACACCTTTTACGAAGTCCCAGACTCTTATAACTGCCACTATGAATCCTTTAGTACAATGGAAGGCCCCCTGAATGATGTGATCAACTTTCTCTCTGATGAGAAAGGAACATGGAAGATTAAACAACTAGAACAGGTAATTTTTTCTGCTTCCATGCTGAATGCCACCTCTAAGGCATGACACTATTTTATTTCTTCTACTTTGTTATCGACTTATCACCATAGTGAGGTAACTAGAGATAGAGCTATTCTGAATTTTTGTATTCAGAATAATAGAACTATAAATATGAGGAGACTTATTCTTAACAATATATTGACTACGCAAGGAGTGAGACAAGTGGAGGGCTAGGACATCCTGACCTTATTTATGCACTTTGCCAACTTTCTGGAGTGGAAGCTGGAGATGAAGAATGGGTTTATCCTATGAAGCCCATTAGTACAACCAATTTAAAGACTTATGAATCCCTTGAGAAATGAAGAACTGGAAGTAGGAGTGAAGAACCTTGTACTAGTAGAAATGTCCCCTCTACAAGTTTTGACCTTCCACCTTTTAGCTCCCCTACCCTAATTGACTTGATGAATGAGTTGACCTTGCAGCGGAAGAGCATAAAGTTAATAAATGAAAGGATTGGAGGTTTAGAATGTTGACATGATTATGATAGTGAGTACCTTCATAGGCATTCAAATTTTGAGATAGCTTATTACAAAGCTCGGGCCCGACACTACAGAGGTGAGCCTGATGTTACTTTTCATGAGTGCCCCCGATATACTCAGTATCAACCCGATCCACATGTTGTTTAAGGAGATAAAGACATAGTTTGAGATTTTGATATTTGAATGTAATTGATGTACTTATATTGGTACTTTTATTTCTGTGATCTTTTCGTAATAGAAATGGATGTTTATGTGTATTTGGACTTTCATTTTTATTATGTTGTACTTGGATGATTTTTAATTTTAATTAAAGTTAGTGTGGTAGTTAAATTTGCATGTTTAGTATAATAAATGTTGAGTAGTTTTTTATGGATTGTAATGTAATGTGATTTTTATTTTTGCATTTTAATTTTAATTGTCTTATTTAGTATTATGAAATGTTGTGCTTGTTTAATATGTTAGTTTTATACTTATTTCAAAATTTCATTACCCAAAAATTTCTCTAGTGATTTATATGTGTAGAAAGCTCCTAATATTACAGACCAAGTGAAGTAAAAATTTTGAGAAGGCCTGCAAAAATTTCAGAATGATGAAAATGCCTAAAATGTGGAGGTATGATTTATATTTAGAGTTTTTTTTTCCACCTATATTATTTCATATTTAAAAATTTAAGTTTGGGGGAGGGAAGAAAAGGATTAACTATTATATGTCCTCTATTTAATTATTTTCAAAAATTATTTATATGATTTTATGTAGTGAATTTAATTCAGGTAACTATTTTTTGTAACTATTTAAATATTATGGTAGATTTAAAGAAATAATTTTTAAATGAAAATTAATTTTGTAACTTAAGATATTTAGTATAAAAGAATAAGATTATAGTTAACTATTTAAAGTAAAGGAAACAATAATTTGAAGTACTAAGAATTTGGAAATTCATTTGAGAAGAAAAGATTGAGGCTCAATGATGTGAAAACTATGAAATATTTTTAAGGTAAAGGAATGCGTGAGTTTCAAATTTAGGGAAAGAAAAGTGAAGTTCAAAATTATTAAGGCTATCCAGATATATTTTCAAATTTAGGGAAAGAAAGGTGATAATCATTAAAGGCTATCCAGATATAGTAATTCTCACTTGAAAAAGGAAAAAGAAAGGATTGAAAACAATACCTAAAAAGAAAATAAAAATATATAGGATTGAAAGCAATCCAAATGAAAAAGAAAAAAGAAAGAAAAAAATTTTGGGAGAAGCTTGAGGATATGCCTAATAAATTAGCTTCACTGGACCTACCTAAAGGGAAAACTTAAATACATTCTTGAACTTATATTTATAGAATAGATCTTTTACTAGTAGAGTTCTCATGAAGTTCCAATCTTTTAAATATTCTAAGTGACTTAATATTGCAACATATAGTCATTCTTGAAATGAATAGTAGACTAGAACTCTTAAACTTGATGACTAGATAATCTTGTGGCTACAGAGTTAATTCATTTACTTGNAGTTAAATTTGGGGGATTTTGACCAGAGGAAAATATGTTGAGATTTTCATACCTATTTTATACTATTTTTTAGGATATTGCACTTTAAAGAAAGGTATTTTTGATGTTTTGTTGAAGCAATCATGAATTTGTGTCATTGGAGCAAAAAGATGCAAAAAGGCTCGAATTTGGAGCGAAAAGGACCAAAATGTGAAGAATTGAATTAGGGCGCCGACGGCGCCATCGCCCCGCCGACGGCGAGATTTTCCCGAGACTCCAGAATTAATTCATTAAGAAGGTCCGTCACGGCACCCTCGAGACCGCCGACGGCGAGCTCGGCGTTTATGACCAATCAGGCTTTGGATAAGGACAAATTTTGAAGGGATGCTTAGAAAACTCTTGGAAAAGCTCATCCGCAACTTTAAAAGAAGATTTTGGCCGAAAATTGAAAATGGGGAGAAGGAGAAATTAGAGTTCCTGGAGGTTAGAAAGGTTCCAATAGTGTGTAAAAATTGTGAGGAATTATTTGAGAGATTGTAAGAGTGGAGGTAAAGTGAGAGATTTCTTCCTGCTTGCTGCTTCAAAGAGGAATTCTGTGTGCTGTAAAGAAAGGAAGAGATTCAGAGAAACTTCGAGGAGTTCTCTTGTTGTAGTTTGTATGACTTTGATTTTATATTTGAATTGCGAGTTTTGTTGTGTTTTTCCCTTGAGATTTGAGTAGTTTTCTCTGTCTTTTTCCTTGTCTTATGAATTCTGAGTTTTGTTGTATTTTCTCCATGAGTTCTGAGTAGTTTTCTCTGTCTTTCTCATTGTCTTAATTTGTGAAATGGTGATTTGAATTAGTGAAGCCATGAAAATGTTTAAGAAATTGTGATGATCATTTCACGTTGATCTTTATTTGCTTTCAAGTTGGCATGTTGAGTTTTACAACTAAAGTGAAGATTGCATCCAAGATTCAGGGAGGTCAAAGCCCTTAGAAGTTGGGTGCAAATAAATAGGGAAATAAATTATCGGGTCAATCTGACCAATTGATTTGTTAAAATATGTTGAGTTTTACAACTAAAGTGAAAGGTTACATTCTAAGGATTCAGGGAGGTCAAAGCCCTTGAAAGTTGGGTGCAAATAAATAGGGAAATAATATTATCGGTCGTAGAATTGGAGATTTTAGAGTGAGACTAAAATCCCCAATTCGGTCCTATTGTTTGGGTGCTGAAGTGTAGATGTTAGCCCTCAGATTTGGGTGCAAATAAATATGGAAATAAAATTATCGGGCGTAGAATTGGAGATTTTAGAGTGACAAACTAAAATCTCCAATTTGGTCCTATCGTTTGGGTGCTGAAGTGTAGATGTTAGCCCTCAGGCAAGGGGAATGTGAGAGCTCTGAAGTGAGAGACGATATTCTCCCAGCCTAGCCGCAGATTCAGTAAACAAGCGTAGGATTAGTCAATGTTCTTTAAGCCTGGACCAAAGGGTAAAGAATATGTATGCTCCTATTTAGCACAATATAATTTGAGTTGATTCACTTTATTCATTTACTATAATTTCTTGACAAGGAGAATGACGCTTTCTTATATATTGAATATCACAATCGTACCTTCATTAGTATATTTAGTTATTTAATAGTTATTAAAATTACATATTTATTTCAATTGCCTATTAGTGATAGATAAGCAAATTGAACTTCGTTGTTGTGATTAAAGTATTGTTTTTCTAAAATCTTAGTTCGTAGTTCTAAACTTGGCCTATTAGTGACAGATAAGCAAATTAAACGTCGTTGTTGTGATTAAAGTATTGCTTTTCTAAGGTCTTAGTCCATAATTCTAAACTACCTCCTGTGGGATCGATATCTAGGACTCCATTAGAGCCCTATATTACTTGAGCAATATGTATACTTGTGTTGACATCGATATCTAAGATTTGCTTTTCTAAAATCTTAGTTCGTAGTTCTAAAGTTACTCCCTATGGGATCGATATCTAGGACTCTATTGGAGCCCTATATTACTTGAGTGATACATATACTTGCTGTGGGATCGATATCTAGGACTCCATTAGAGCCCTATATTACTTGAGCGATACATATACTTGTTCGATATCTAGGACTCCATTAGAGCCCTATATTACTTGAGCGATACGTATACTTGCGTTGATAAGAGTGACTTTACAATTATTGAATATTTATTACGTTCATATTTATCGAATCTATAACTGTTATTAAGTTTTGGTACAGTGTTGAGGAATTAAATCTATTAGCAGCAATATTAAGTACTTCTATTTTTAAGCATATATAAAGTCGCGGTCAGTTAGTCATAATGGTGAGGATATTTGGCTAAAAACCCAAAAAATGGGCATAAATCCCTTAATTTTTGGATCCATTGGTCCATAGCTTAGTTTGGTGGGTTTAGTGTTGTTTAGCCTGGTCCAAAGGGAAAGCTTAGTGGTTGTGGTGGTCTTTGGTTGGCCAATTTGGATTGATTAGGTCAATTTTTGGTGAAGGGGTCCATGTGGGTCAAAATGGTTAAAGGTTGGGTTTGGGTTAGCCTAGTCATGATTTTGAGCCCAATTAATGGACCAACATTGTATAGATGATTGTAATGAAGATTTTTGGTGAAGGATTGAAATGATTTTGAGTTCAATTGGAAGCTCAATTTAAAGGATTTTGAGATTTTGGTCAATTTGGGCATGTTGGGATAAACTTGGGTTTAGATTGGGCTAGGCTTGGGCTAAGTTCAAATTGATTGTTGAGAATGGTCAATAGGAATGTCATAAAGCCTTTTCAATATAAATTGGGTGCCAATTTTTTTGTTAGGGAAATTAATTTGGTGAAATTTAGAGACAGCCAATTTGGGGTAAAATTGGGGATTTTTGGATTTAGGTTGAAACTAAATGAAATTGAGGCCTCACCAAGGCCAATTGAAGGTCAAGTTTGATGTGTAGGATTGTTATGAAGAGTTTTCAACATAAATTGTGGCAAATTGAGTAGGCTATAGGTTCAATTTGGTGAGATTAAGTCATATGACCAAAATTAGGGGTTTGATTTAGATCAAAATTGAGCTCAAAGCATGAGTCAATTGAGCCTGGATTTGATTTAAATTGATAATATGGATGTTTGATTTGAGTTTAGGATTGAAATTGGGAGAAATTGGGATAAAATTAATGGAAATTTGAGGTAAATTTAGGGAAATTGGGCCTTTAAAGGCAATTTGTGGGTTTTGATCAAAATGGTCAAATTGGGTCACGTGGTAATTGAGAAAAATGAAATTGGGAATATTTGGAAGGTTTTGGGAATTTTTGGGATTTTTGAAATTTTGGGCTAAGGAAGGGCATTTTGGTATCTTGGCAATTTTTTGTTGATTTTGGGTAATTTGGACATTTTCAAAAGGTTTGAAATGATTTTTTGAACAAATTTGAGTATTTTGGGTAAATTTGAGAATTTTTGCCAAATAAAGGGTTTCAAGGTTACTTAGGTAATTTAGGGGACTTTAGTGGAAAAAGGTCAAGTTGAGTATTTTTTGGTAGAATTAGGGAGTTAACCATCATAAATGAGCTATGGAGCAATGAAAACCCTATTTGGGTCCTCTATGTACTGGTCTTAGCTAAACTCCAGGATCGGGCTAGTAGGTTTAGAGGGCCATCTACATGAGTCTCCCAAAGGATCAAGGGATCGAAGTCAAGGAATTTTGGGTTTAGGGTATTGAGTGATTGTGAGTGAGGTTATTATAGTGGGTGTCTTAGCTCTAGACCAGCACATAGAGTCAACCCTAAGGACAAGCAGTCCTATGGGAACTCACCTCGAGCTCTCTCATATTGACCCCACCTACTAAGTGCTAGAGGTTAGGACCAATGTGTAGAGCTTCAAGTTGAGTAAAGAGGAGTTTAGAATTTCTAATGTTGAGGGTTCCTTTTCTAGTTTTCTAGGAATAGTCAATAGGAAAGACCTATGGCCAGACACTAGGCGACTAAAGAGGAAAACTAGACCTCAATCAAAAGTTAGATCAACAGGTTTCCAGCACAAGTAGTTTGATTCCAGCTAAAATTAGGATGGTTCTTCCAACCTGGGTTGTAAAAGTTAGAATATGAGTTGCTTATGGTATTTAAAGTTTCATATAATAAGTTGAATCAATCATATCCTCTAATGAACTTTCCTAACTTACTGGAGTAAATTAAGGCTAGTTCATTCCAAATTGGTCCAACTTCCTTGATATTGCAACAACCTGAGATGGAAGATTGCAATCGCATCTGTATCATGAACACTGGCTACATTTTTAGGATTTACCCTTATAGAGGGCCATTGAAATTCATTTATAGCCATTTCTTCAATTAACACGTAGGCTTTATTAAATGGTTTTGACATTAATGATCTACCAGCGTCAGCGTCAATTACAAACCTATTGGATTTTACTAACTCATTGTAAAAAGTTTGATGATTAACCAATCGGGCAGAGCATGGTGTGGACACTTTCTTAGGAGTTCCTTAAATCTTTCCCAAGCTTCGACTATTGATTCCCCTTTATACTGACAAAATGAGATAATATCGTTTCTAAGTTCAGTAGTCATTGAATGTGGAAAGTACTTAACTAGGAATTTCTAAGTTAACTCCTCCCAATTTTTAATAGAGTCAAGTGCTAATGAGTATAACCACATTTTAACCTTGTCCCTTAGTAAGAAAGGAAAAATCCTTAGTCTAACAACATGATCTGACATGCCATTATAACGAAATGTAGCACAAAGTTCTAGAAAACTTGATAAGTGTAAAAAGGGATCCTCTAAAGGAGTTCCCCAAACTGGTTGTTCTGCGCCAGCTGGATAATATCTGAATTTATTTCAAATGAGTCAGCTTCTATGAGAGAGGTTTGTATACTTGAGTGAATTTCATCTGTCGCAGGATTTATATAATCCCTCAAGAATTTATGATGATTTTTAAAGTTATTATTTTGAATGTTTTCAATCTCCATTTCTAGTTCTTCAAGCCTTTTCTGTTTTTTTATTTTTTTACTTTTTCTAACACAGGATCATAAGGCATAAGTCCTGCGGATCATTTATTTTTCATATGCAACAGAACAAACAATACATTAACAACTAAACAAATAAAATAAAAGATATATTCAACACAACAAAATATTTTCACAAACACCTTATTTTTTACACAAACAGTTTTTTCATAACATTTTTTCATACAAAAAACACTTTTCACACAAAAACAATTTTTACAACACTACAGTTTTCCAGGTCTAAGCCTAATTACTTCAACTAAAATTCTCTAAAAGTTCTTACCAAAGCTTCCTCAGCAACGGTGCCAAAAACTTGATGCAACTTTTTTATATGCTTAATTTTATATATTTTATATAGTCACAATGATATAAACACAAGTATATGTATCGCTGAAGTAATACAGGGCTCTAATAGAGTCCCATTTATCGATCCCATAGGGAAGCGAGGTAAGTGCTCCTTAGTCAAAGTTCTAGTCTACTACTATCAGACCTTAGATTAGAATGTCAATTAAAATGGTGTTTTATCTAGCAGCTACTCCTAAATGCAAATGTTAAATGTAATGATAATAATTATTCCTTAATATAAATGTTAATTCTAAAGATAACCCTTTCTGAATGAATTGGTTTGGAGAATTTATAGATGTTAAAAACTACTATTCTTATGTATTGAATTGAATAATATAAAGGAATTAGATGCATTAAATATTATATGTGCCAAATAGGAGCAATTTTAATTCTCTACCCTGATTCAGTGTTATAGAAAATCATTGGCTAATCTCAGGTTTAGTCCCTAAATTCGTGGTTAGGCTGGGAGGATACTGACTCTCACTCCGAGTTCCCACTTCCCTTCCCCTGAAGGCTAACTCTCGCTTTAGTTTTTAAACACTAGAATCGAATTGGGGATTTTAGTCTATCACCCTAAAATCTCCAATTCTACGCCCATCAATGTATATTTCTTTATTTATTTGCACTTAATTACATGAATGAAATACTCCTTCATAGAATCAAATGTGGTTCCACTTTGTTGAGAATTACACCACTCTCTCGGGTCTTAATGCAATTACAATGAATTTTAACACTACAATAGTCATTTATTGTAATGTAAATGAAATGCAAGTAAAAATCATCACATTTAAAATTAAAACTTCTTCTAGCATGCATCCCAAAATCCTAAACATGAATCCTACACATTGCCAAAAAAAAGTAAAAGGAAAACAATGACATAATTCTCTCATGCCATTATTTCCTAATAAGAAGAAAGAGTAAGAAAACACATCACAAAACATGAAGAAAACACAATGAAAAACTTCACTTCATCAAAGAAAATCCACTTATAAGTGTTTACAAAATCATAAGATAATGAAGAACACAATACTTAGCTTTTTTCCCTTGAAAAAAATATGAAAATCTCTCCCATAAACACTTTCGCTGATCCATGCAATGCTAGAATATTCCCTTACATATTCTCTCAAAGTCCCCTCACCAATCTCTCCAAAAAGGTAGAAGTCTTTATTTCTACTCTTATTTTAAGATCGCTAAATATTCCCCTCATTTTTCCACTCACACACACCACTTTATCTGACATAAAAGCACTCTATTATAGTGTAGGGATGAATTTCCAAAGAGATGCCTCAAGTAACCTTCCAAAAAGCATCCAAACACATTGAATCTTCTAGAAATTCACCCAACATCACGTCCAAAACATCTTGGGCGCTGTCGGTGCTGTTTTGGGAGCCATCGGTGCCATTTTGATGTCATTTTCTGCTAAATGCTTTAAATAATCAAAATAACAATCCTTATTCTATTTATTATAACTCTGGATGGAAAAATCATCCAAATTTCAGTTGGAATAATTATAACAATTTGGTGAATCCCTCCTGAAATTTGAACAACCAAGGAAATCCTAATTTTTGACCTTATAATCTTCCTGGATTTAATTATAACCTGAACCCACAAGTTAAGGAAAAGAAGTTGACAATGGAAGAAGTAATGTTGAACATGGGAAATCAAATACAGAATCAAGGGCTACTATTAGAAATATTGAAAATCAATTAGGACAAATTACTGCTGCACTCAGTAACAGACCTTTTGGAATTCTTTTGAGTACTGTGGAAGTTAATCCAAAAGATCAAAATAAGGAGAAGATTAAAGCTATTCATTTACAAACTGGAAAAGAATTTTAAACAAGGATCAAAAGAAAAGTAGAAGTTGATGAAGAGAAGGAAGAAATAGAAAAGTGGCCAAAATAAAAATGAACAAACACGGGGTCCTTTAGAAAAACCATTACCTCTGTTTCCTCAAAGACTGAAGCAGAAGAAGAATGGAAAATGATCAATAGGAAAATGAACAAACGCAGGTTCCTTTTGAAAAATCATCACCTCTGTTTCCTTAAAGACTGAAGCAGAAGAATAAAAATAAATAATTTACAAAATTTTTAGAAATCCTTAAGAAGTTAATGATAAACATTCCTTTTGTTGAAGTTTTGGAACAAATATCAAGTTATGCGAAATTTATAAAGGATATACTAAACACGATAAATATTCCTTTTATTGAAGCTTTGGAGCAAATGCCAAGTTATGTGAAATTTATGAAGGATGTACTAAATAAGAAAAGGAAGTTTACATATCATGAGACTGTTGCACTCAGTGAAGGTGTAGTGCTATTATTTAGAAAAAGCTTCTTGAAAAATTAAAAGATCCTAGTAGTTTTACTATACCTTGTGCTATTGGTGAAAAGTTTTTTGGAAAAGCTTTATGTGATTTAGGAGTGAGTATTAATATTATGCCTTTATCGATCTTTAAACATTTAGATTTGGGAGATATTTCCTCTACTAATGTAATTCTTCAGTTAGTTGATCGATCAGTAACTTATCCAAAAGGAGTTATAGAAGATGTATTAGTAAAAGTGGATGAATTTATTTTCCCTATAGACTTTATGTTATTAGATATGGAGGAAGATAAAAGGATTCTTATTATTTTGGGAAGACCATTTCTTGCTTAGATATGGAGGAAGATAAAGAGATTCCTATTATTTTAGGGAGACCATTTCTTGAAATAGGGAGAGCTGTAATAGATGTACAAAAAGGAGAATTAATAATGAGAGTTAATGATCAAGAAGTAAAATTTAATATTACAAAAGCTACAAAAAGGTGAATTAATAGAGAGTTAATGATCAAGAAGTAACATTTAATATAGCAAAAGCTATGAAATATCCTACAATAGAAAAAGACAATGAATGTTTCAGGATGGAAGCAACTGATTATCTGAGTAATGAGCAATTTAAGAATGACTTTGAAGACAAATTAAAGCAAGGATTTTTTCTTAGAACAAGGATGTATAAAAGAAGAGGATTTAGATAATATTCAGGAAAAAATTGAAACTTTAGACTTGTTGGAAAACGATAATAAACATCTTATTCCTTCATATATTAAACCACTTGAACTTGAACTGAAGATATTACCTGCCCATTTAAAATATGTATTTTTAGGAGAGTCATCTACATTGCCTATTTTGTATCTTCTGAATTAACTGAAATTCAAGAACAAAAATTGATAGAAATGTTGAAAAGAAATAAATAGGCTTTTGGATTGACTTTAGCAGATATTAAAAGAATTAGTCATTCTATTTGTATGCACAGAATTCTATTAAATGAACAATACGAACCTAAAGCTGATCCTCAGAGGAGATTAAACTCAATAATGAACGAAGTTGTTAAAAAAGAAATTTTAAAATGACTAGATGTTGGAATTATATATCCTATTTCAGACATTGCTTGGGTAATTCCAATTCACTGTGTTCCAAAGAAAGAATAAGAAAATTAGAAAAATGAATTAATTCAATAAGATAAGTTACTAGTTGGCGAATTTGTATTGACAATAGAAAATTAAATATGGCCACGAGAAAAGATCACTTTCCTTCACTTTTTCAAGATCAAATGTTGGATAGATTGGCTGGAAATAAATATTATTATTATTTAGATGGATATATCGGTTATCACCAAATTCCATTTGCTCTAGAGGATCAAGAGAAAACAACATTTACAAGCCCATATGGAACATTTACTTTTCATAGAATACATTTTGGACTATGCAATGCACTTGCAACATTTCAAAAATGTATGATGTCAATTTTTAGCAATTTTATTGAACATAGAATGGAAGTATTTATGGATGATTTTTTTGTATTCGAAACTTCATTTGAATTATGTTTGAATAATTTAGGAAAAGTTTTGGAAGTATGTGAAAGAATCAACCTAGTACTAAATTGAGGAAAATGTCAATTTATGGTTGCAAGAGGTATTGTACTTGGGCTTTCTGAAAATGGCATGGAAGCAGATCCTACAAAAATTCAAGTTATTAAAAAACTACCACCTCCTACTAATGTTAAAGGGATAAGAAGTTTTCTAGGACATGCTGGTTTCAACAGGCGCTACATAAGAAAATTTTTGAAAATAACTAATCCATTATGCCAACTTTTAGAAAAAGATACAAAATTTGATTTTAACGAGGAATGCAAAAAAGCATTTGAATTATTGAAAGAAAAATTAATCAATGCACCTATAATAGTTACACATAATTAGGAAAAACTATTTGAAATAATGTGTGATGCTAATGATTATGCTATTGGGGCTATTTTAGGGCAAAAGCACAACAAAAATTTTAAAGTAATATATTATGCTAGTAAAACTCTAAATAATGATCAAATTAACTACACTACTACTGAAAGAGAGTTACTGGCTATTGTTTATGCTTTGATAAATTTAGACCTTACTTAATTGGAACTAAATGTATAGTGCATATAGATCATTCTGCTATTAAATACTTAATGCAAAAGAAGTATGCTAAACAAAGATTAATTAGATGGATACTTCTATTCAAGAGTTTGATTTTATCGTAGTTGATAGAAAGGGAAATGATAATTAAATAGCTGATCATTTGTCTAGATTAGAAAGAAAAATATTAACTAATTTTTCAAATAAAATTTTAGAAAATTTCCCTGATGAACGATTATATAGTATTGATGAAATGAATGTACAGTGGTATGTTGATATAATAAATTTTATTGTAAGTGATATCCTACCACCTGATATCAAAAATCCACAATTAAACAAATTTATATATGATTAAAAATTCTAGTTTTGGGATAACCCATATTTATATAAATAATGTAAAGATCTAATTATTAGAAGATTTGTGTCTTATGGGGAAACTTAACAGATAATTGAAAGATGTCATGATTATGAATTTTGATGACATTTTAGAACAAATAGAACTACATTTAAGATTTTGCAAGCTGGATTTTATTAACCTACACTTTTTAGAGTTGTTAATGAATATATTAAAACATGCTATCGATGCAACGAGTATCGATAGAGTATCAACTATTTCTAGAAGAAATGAAATGCCTCTAAATTACACATTAAAGGTTGAAATTTTTGAAGTGTGGGGATTAGATTTTATGGGATTATTTATGCCTTCATTTGAAAATTTATATATATTACTTGTTGTTGATTATATGTTCAAATGGATTGAAGCTATTGATGCACCCAGATGTGATGCTCTGAGTGTTTCTAAATTTTTAATTAAATTTTTTTTACAAGATATGGAATGCCAAGAGTAATTACTACTGATGGAGGATCTCATTTTAGGAATAAAAGAATAAAAAAATTGATTAAGAAATATGATATTATGCATCGATTCTTTACTGCTTATCATCCTCAGACGAGCGGTCTAGCAGAAATATCAAATCATAAAATTAAATGAATTTTAGAAAAAAAACTTTAAGTTCCTATAAATTAGATTGGTCTGCTAGATTAGATACTGCATTATGGGCATACAAAACTACTTATAAGTCTCTTATAGGAATGGCCCCATATAAACTTATTTTTGAAAAAAACATGTCTCTTACCAGTAGAATTGAAGCACAAAGTATTTTGAACTAATAAGAAATTTAATTTTAATCTAAAAGATGCTGGTGAGAAAAGATTATTACAACTCAATGAACTTGAGGAGGTTAGAAATGAAGCATATGATAATGCAAAAATCTATAAGGAGAAAATGAAAATATGGCATGAATGGAAGATTATTACAAAAAAGTTTGAACCTGGACAAGAAGTTCTATTATATAATACAAGATTGAGATTATTTCCAGGAAAACTGAAATTCAGATGGTTGGACCTTTTAACGTGATTAAATTCTATCATTATGAAACTGTTATTATTAAAGATCCTAAATTGGAAAGATATTTAAAGTTAATGGGCATCGATTGAAAGATTTTTATTTATTAAGGACACATACCACAATTTATAGAAGTTTTAATGTTCAGTCAACCCAATTAAACATATGGTACGTTGGGCTGACGACGTTAAATCAAGCGCTTCATGGGAGGCAACCCATATGTATATATAAAAATATATATCTATGTATTATATTTTGTTTAATAAGTGTTTTATATATTAGGAGATAATAATCCTACACAATTATATATAATATAAAATAAGAAATATTTGTATTGGAGGAAAATTTGGAATCGAATTGAACAAAAAATAATGAAAAGTCACGATTTTGGCCTCTGTCGCCAACGGCGCCTGCTAAACTGACCATGGTGTCGGCAGTGCCATCAAGAGTGTCGATGGTGTCGATAGTAATTTGACAGTTCAAGACAAATTTGGTGGACGTTGGTGGGATTTTGCTCCGTAATAACCACTAAGAGGTGTTTTTAAAGTCTTAATAATTGACTTGGATGACTAGAAACTTCATACTTTCGAATTCCATGGCTTCTAATTCCATAAATACTTCCAGGTATGGAGTTTTTAGTAGAAAAAAGTTTATCAGTTTTGACACACAGAGATTATATGAAAAAATTATTATGAAGAAGAGAGTGATCAATGAAAGAGGCTTTGTCAATCATGGATTGATTAATCCAAGTTCTCTGATTCATAAAATCATTGTACAAAGACGATGAGAAGCTCTGTGCTACATTACCGCTGTAGTTGTTGTACTAATGGTGAAGGAATTCTATGTCAACTTACACAGAATTACCCAAAGAGTATTGTTCGTACGAGGTAAGGCTGTACCATTTACTCCGGCGTGAATTAACGAGTTGTATATGATAGAAAACGTTTGAATCTCTCATTATACAAATTTTATCCCTACCAAAGATTTGATGCAAGATGTCTATAATTTTCTAAAGGAAGAAAGTGATATTTGGGAAATACGAGATGAGGGATATGTTAGTTTCTCTACTTCATCACTTAATCCAATATTGAAGCAGTGACATTTCTTCATTTCTGCAAAATTACTCACTACCATGAAAATTAGTACAGTCATCAAAGAAAGTGTTATTTTAAATTATTGCATTCAAATGGAAAAACCCATTGATATAGAATTTATCATTTTTAAATTTATTATGGGTATTATTATGAATGGGCTAATTTATGGACTAAAGCATCCTTCTATAATTTTCCTACTTTGCAGTCAATCTCAAGTTCCATATGAAAGTTGGCGAAAAGTTTTATTACCTTGGGAGCCCATGATTCCTACTCATGATAATTATGTTGGGAATGGGAAAGAAGCATTAGATGTTTTTTTTGGATCGTTCGTCACATGTTTCAACTCCATTGATGCTGCCAACAATTGGAAGTTCACTTGCTTTAGCAAAGAAATTGAAAAAAATTGAAAGCGAACTTTAGAGTATTACGAATGCAATAGGAAATCTTAAGTACCTTTTTGATCACCTAGATTGGAGGATGAAGGAGAATTTTGATCATACTGGAACATTTGAAGCAGGATTAGTGTGGATTTGTTTAAGGAAAAAGGTTGGATCGAAGAAAATTCGACTGATCAATTCCCGTGTCGACCCTTCTATAATCTGTATGTTCATTATCAGTCTATGGGAGATATTATAGGAGGAGAAAATACTGAAGATGAGGCAGGAAATTGAAGAATTTGAACTCTCTACTAGTTTAAAATATTTATGTATTTAATGTAATTGTGTGGATTTGATTTATTTTACTTTTCTTTAGAATTATGAAATTTGATTGTGTGTATAATTTTGTGTCAGTGCTTAGTTTTGTGCCTTAATTTTGATGTTGATTTATAATTTAGTTTGTTATATGAGTGTAAAAGTGTGATTAGAAAAATATATCTGTAAAAAGTGTATTTTTATATATGAAAGTTAGTTTGTTGTTGTTTGTGAAAATGATTGTTCGTGAAAATGTTTGTTTGTGAATTATTTTTAGATAAAAGTTTGTGTTTAAAAAAAATAAAAAGACTTTGGAGAAAATTGAAAAAAATGAAAAATGGAATTTTTAGGCCTTCAGCGCCGACGACGCCCTCGACCCAAGAACAAACTAAAACACTTAAAATTCATGATTTGCACATTGAAACACCTTTTTTACCCTTTGAGTCACCTTCAACCTCCAATTTTTACACCTAGGGCTCGCATTTGCTCGGATTTGGGGCAATCTCAAGGCAAAGGAACTTTAGATTTCATTATCTCTAGGCAAGAGCTACACTTTAAACTAAAAATTTTAAATTTTCACCAATGATTTATCTCACATTACCGAGATCTAAAAATTTTCAAATTTTTTAACAGATTTTAAGAAAATCCTTTGGTGAAGAACTCTTACTTAGTAGATTTAAGTTTAAAGAGTTTTACATTGTGATTTTTGAAATTTTGGGTATTCAATTTAATAGTCTACTTGAAAATAAAAAAGTGATTCCGGATAGTGGTTTTAAAAATTTGGGTGGAGAAGTTGAGTGATTGATCAATGCTCAGCAGTGAAAATTTTTTTGTTATTTTACTGTTGATGCAATTATTGGTGTAGCGATGGAATTCTATGCCAATTTTATGGAGGCTTCTGTGATTTTGTTTTTGTTCGTGGGAAAATGGTGGAGTTTTCTCCAAGAAAAATTAATGAGTTTTATCAGTTGGAAGATGTTTACAGTTGCCATTATAAATCATTTTCTTCTACGAATGAGGCCTTCGATGAGGTTATTTTTTTTTCTTACTGATGGAAGAGGAACTTGGAAAGTCGAGAAGGTGTTACGGTAAACTTTTCTCTTTCTATTTTTAATGTAGTATCTAAGGCCTGACACTATTTTATTTCAGGAAGAATGATACTAACAAATCATCATAGTGAGGTGACCAAGGATAGAGCCATTTTGAACTTTTGTATTCAGCAAGTGATGAGGATAAATGTAGGCTTCATTATTTATATGAACACTCGATCTATTGCTTTGGGAGAGACTACTGGTGGTTTGACACACCCTGCACTTATTTTCACACTCTGTGAACAGACAGGAGTTGATTTTAGACCAGAGGAGAAGAGAATTGAGCCTCTAAAACCTATTGGGCATGCTAAAATAAAGAATTATGAATCTCATGTTGATTGGAGATCCAAAAGTAAAACCAGAGATATTCCTTCCACTTCTAGGACCCTTACTTCTAGTGACCCTACTCTTCGAGAACTGATGGAGTAGATGATGGTCCAACAGGGAGATATCTTGAGAACGGACCATAGATTATAAAACATGGATGCCATAAATTCTCACACTGATGATTTGATGCGGCAAAAGTGCAAATATCATGCTGCTTATGATGATGCAATGATGAGATACATGAAGGGTGATCATTCAGTTCAGTTTCCTACTCACCCTATTTTTACTACATATCACTAGCAGAATCTCGATGTAGATGAAGAAGATGATGATGATTGGTGATCTTTCTTTTAATTTATATGTTTGATTGTACCTTGTTATTTTGTTATTTGCTTATATTAAATTGTTGAGACTGTTTGTTGTTAGATAGTTAGACTCTGCTTTATTTTAGATATTAAGTTGTGAATTGTAAAACTGTTTGTTATTTAAAATATAGTTTAGTTTTGTTGTTAGTTTTAGTATTTTGTTAAATGTATTGTAGTTAACTCTTTCTCCGGAGATTTTTTATGTATTATGTGTAATTTAATGTTTTAAGTCTTATAGCTNGGGGGGGGGGGAGAGAAATTCCTTTTTAAAAGAAAAAAACATAATTTTATTTGTCCTCACTTAGCTATATTTTCAAAAATTTTAAATTTAGCATGATATTTGATATTATAGGTTAACTTTAGATAACTATATTTATGTTTCTAAATATATAGTAAGCTTAAGTCAAAATTTTCAATAATTAAGATTAATTTTAGAGATTAAAATGTTTGATATAAGAGAATAAGACTACGTTTTTTTATTATAAGCAAAGAAATTTGAATTTTTAAAGTATTAAAAAATCTTAGAGATTCATGTAAAAAGAAAATAATTAAACTTTATGAAATCTTTAAGCTATTATAAATTTGTTAAGTGTAGGAATGTGAAAAGTTTTTAACTTTAAGAGGAGGATAGTGAAGTTCAAAATCATTAAAGGCTATCGAAATATGGTAATCCTCACATAAGAAAAAAGAGAGAAAAGAAAAAGAAGAGAAAAGAAAAATAAAAGAAAATAAAAAGGATTGAAAATGATCTTGAAACAAAAAGGAAAAGAAAAGAAGCTTGAGAAGATGCTTAATTAAAATTAGCTTTACTTGAATCAACTTAAGGAAGAAGACTTGACTACATTTTCTAAACTTTGATTCGAGTATTAGTTTATTTACTAGTAAAGTTTTATGAAGTTTTTTTTCATATGGATATTTTAAATGACTTTAATATGACAATTTGCAAATTTTCTTGAAAAGAATAGAGAATCAGAAATATTGGACTTGACTGCTGAATATTCTTATACCTTTAGTATTAATTGGAGTTGTTTTGAATTTTTCTTATGTCATGCTATTATGTTTAGTAGACTAAAATATGGATATCTAGAAGTTAAATTCTTTACCATAAGTCATATTTTTTAATAGTATAAGGAGTTAACTTGAGGACAAGTAACATGTAAGTTTGGGGGATTTTGATACACAAAAAATATATGCATTTTAGACCCATATTTTATACTTATTTTTGGTGATATTGTACTTTAATGGAAGGTATTTTTATGTTTTCTTGCAAGTTGTTTATTTTTAGGACTTCGAGAAAAAAGGAAAAAAAGGATATAAATTGGATTCAAAATGGCGTTTTTAAAGAAATACTCCGCACCGACGGCGCCAGAAGCAGCGCCGACGGCGCATACTTACAAAACGACTGATGAATTTTACTCGATTCTGATGGAGCCAGAAGTAGCGTTGACGACACCATTTGATAGAGAGCATAGAATTAAATACGGAACACTAGCACCGACGACGCCAGAATGGGCGCTGACGACGCCAATGTTGGTTCAGACCCTGTTTCTAAAAGATTCGACAAATTTGAACTCTTTTTGAAGGGTTTTTGGATGCGCCTATTGGAGAACCGACTCTAGGCCTTATTTGGGTCCCGAAACTGATCAGAAAAGGCGCTTCTCTTCACTCCTCCTTGCTTGTTTTCGCCACACCTCGCCTCCATACACTTTTTCCATTTTTATTCTACAACCATTCAGAAGTCATATAGTGATTTTTCTTTAAGAGTTTAGAGTTTTTGTTGTGAGATTAAGTGTGAATTCTTCTCTAATAGTGTTGGAGAAGGAGAAAAGTGAGAGATTTCTTCGTCATATGTTTCTTAGGAGAGGCTACAAGGGATTTGCTTTGAGAAAAAAATTTCAGATAAGTGTTGTTTGCTTATTAGTGTTGTATGAAATTTCTTTTATATATGAAATTTGTGTTTTATTGTATCTTTCTCCCTACTCTGAGATATGGTGAAATGAAGAGATAATATCAATGTGCCAATATTAAAACATAAAATAAAGTATGATGATTTTTCAACTTCGAACTTAATTTATTTTTTGATCTGACCAATTGATTTGTTAAAATGTGTTATGAAATATATGATCCGAGAAATGGAGTATGAGTTCTACAATAGAGTGAGGATCACATCTGATTCCGTGAAAGAGTATTTCGTTCATGGAATTAAGTGAATATAAATAGGGAAATATACGTTGTTGGGTGTAGAATTGGAGATTTTAGGGTGACAGACTAAAATCCCTAATTCGGTCTTAGTGTTTAAGAACTAAAGCGAGAGTTAGCCTTCAGGTGAAGGGAAGTCGGAGCTCTCGAGTGGGAGCCAGTATCCTCCTAGTCTAACCACGGATTTAGGGACTAAACCTGAGATTAGCCAATGATTTTCTATAACACAATATCAGGGTAGAGAATTAAAGCTGCTCCTATTCGGCACAATACATATTAAAACCGTTTATCTCATCTCGTTTTACAAAAATCTCATTTTAGTGAGAAAGATGTTTTTTCACATAAGAAATCTTCATCTCATAAATATAGTTTAGTAGTTTAGTAGTTACTGTTTAAACTTCGCATTTTAGTTTTGCTAATAATTAAATAATTTAGTTTTGATAATATCTCAACATTTAGAATTAGTGACAGTAATTTCGTTTCACTTTATGTGAATTTCCTAGTAAATTTATCACTTTAAATTTAAACCTTCTCCGTGGGATCGATATTCGGAGCTTAAATAGAAAGTTCTTTATTTCTTGATAATGATACGTATACTTGCATAGAATCCCAACATTAATTGTTTAAATTTATTAATCATAAATATTGAATCAAGCTTTTGACGCTGTTACATTGCGAAATTAAACTTATATAAATTTTACACAACTATATTCTTCAGGATCAACTGGCCGGCACGACAGATCTGCAAGAGATCATCAGGGAAGGAGAGTGAAGAGTTAGAGGCAGAAGGCACTAAAAGCCCTCTCACAGAGGTCTTTTTATAGGTGACTTAGAACAACAGAGGTAGTAATAGTGGTAGTAACTGGTCACGAATCGTCCCCAATGACCATTGATGAGGCAAAGATCGACGATTGTGCTTCTCCCGATAGGTGTAGCTCCCATAGATCATTAACAACAAAACACTTCATCAATTCACAGTCAGATATGAGGAAGAGAGCTACGGATTGCTAGTGTGGACAAAGATGTGGTCACATTAGACTAAGGAGTGACAATGATGAGGAACTTTCGGGTGCGATGACGCTGGAACAAGCGAGATCACCCCGATCCAAGTGTCGTCGCGCTAGTGGGTGTGCTCGGACGTGCGCACAGACATGCACATAGGCACACATGTGCATGCATATGACAGGTTGCGTGCACAAGCGGGCACACGAGCACTTAGTCCTAACCAAAAGACCACCTTGACTTCCCTCAAGAGAGAAGATATGTAAGATTTTAAAGGCGGAGTCGGTCTTGGAAACATTGTCTCTAAGGTGGTGCAGTTGAATTGAACATGTGGGTCCCACCCCATAAGAATTCATATTTATTATGAAAGCTCAATTGAACTACGAACTAATCGATTTCAACGTTCTTAGCTCGATTTGAACATGTTTTAGATTTTTGTTTGATTTGAGTGTGAATGAAAGGTTTACTGAAAATGAGTTCAACATAGGATTGAGTTTTATTATTATTATTATTTTCATTATATTTTTACGTTTTGTTTGTCTTCTCTAGAATTCTTTTATTTTTTTAATTTATTATTTCTTTCTCTTTGGTTATTGACCTTCTTTCGGAATGTGTTTCTATCTTTTTCTATTCCTTTCATTTATCATTGCATCTTTGTTGTGGTTGTGTTTTTTTTATTTGTTTAATTTCTTGCTATTTCAAATTTATGATATTTATGTCTATTTTTTATGATTTTTTTGGTTTGATTTTTGGCGGCTATCTTTGATTTTATGTTTGGATCTTTTTGAGCTTATGATGAGCGAGTAGTTGCTTTTGTCCTTCTTGGTTTGGTGTTTTTGCTATGAACTTTTTGCTTTATTGCCTCCTTGATTTTAATCCTCTTTTTGTTTATTGGTTTTTTTATTATTACATTTTATTGCTAATAAGGATACTTCCATTGCTTCTTTTCTTTTGTGGTTGTTTTTAGGTTGTGTAATGATGGAACTTATCCATGCTTTGGGAATTAACCATTTTTTTTTGGATATATAACCTAGTTTACTCATCTATATTCTTTGACTCATTAACCATGGAGGGAAATTTTGCAACCATTGATTGAAGTTTTAAAGTTATATCTTAGTTATAATTTGGCTATTCTCTCATTCTGGGATGGCTTTGTTTTTCACTTTGATCTTACCTTGAGTGTAAGACTTACTGACCTTTTTGTTGCCATAAAAAAAAGTGTTAAGAGATTTGTCGATCAGCCTTCTAGGATTTTACTTTCTTTGAATTTGATAGGACTCTCTTGATTATTAATTGAATTTGATTGAGCTCTTTTTCATGTTGATTTTTTTCATACCTTTTTTCACTTTTAATGGTTTTTATATTGAATTTTTTTTTTATTTTTTCTATTCTATGTGGTAGTTTTAGTTTTTGGGACTCTCCTTCTAGTTTATGTGGTCTTATAGGTTCCTAAGATGCTGATTTTAGTTGTTGCTCTCGTATGCTTCTTTGTTGGAGTTTTCTTTTAAGGATGATGAATGAGCTACAGATAATTGGCAGTTACATCATTTTTTATCATTTGACTATTTAGGGCTTGGATTCTTGATTGTTGTTTCCATTGTTGTTGATCCTATGATCGTTTAAAGCTTGTTTTTAATGAAGTTGCTTATTTTTGTATATGTTAGGTTGGTTTCCTTAGATTGGATACTGATTAGTCTTTCTAAGCTTTCTTTTAGAGCTTTTTTTTTATGTTTCTTACATGTGGTTCTTTTGATTGTTAATTTCTCTCACGATCTCTACGCTGGAATGGAAGTCTACCATGCTCTCAAATGGGAACAAAAATTAAATTCGGACCCAGATATGATTTGTGCCCGGAGTTCAATAATGGGACGTCACGTGTCAAGTGTGCACTTCACATTACACTGAAATTAATCATTGTTTTAAAATGTGGGGCCCACTACAGGCTAATATTTTTTCCTCATTCCTGCCTTAAGAAAAAATAACAACGAATCGGACTTAAATACAAATAACCATCAGAAGCTCCACGTGTCCAATCCTAGTACTGATAATGGTAGGCGGGAAGGTGATCCTTACCCTGCAGCCATCCTATTCGACCACGCGTTCGGATTTCGCGAAATCGCCTGCCCAATTTTTTTCCCGGAGGGTTTCGGGTATCGCGCGCAATAACCACATACGTGGCTACTTTCCGTGCCAAACACTAGACACACTGCGTCCTTCCATTGGCCCGCCCTCCCGGCATTCCTACCACGACGCTCTCTTTTCATATACCCTACACGTGTCTCCGTAGCAGTCCAATTTCACACGGATCTCACCGACACCTGCCTATTGCGCCAGTCACCAACTTTTTTTGTTTTTCTTTTTTATCATTTCTTGTCGTTCCAGCAGATTTCCTTCCGGTTCCTTTGTTCCTCCTTCTTATCTTGGGATGGACGTGATGGAGAGAACGGCCAACGACGACGCGGCATGGAAACTGAGTACGATAATGTTGAGGTACCGCCCGATCGTCCCGAAGCCGTTGGCAGCGGCCTCAGCACCAGGCATAGCCTTGGAGCCCACACTAGTCGGAAGGAGGGTAAAGAAGGGGGAAGGAACGCGACGAAAGGGTGGCTCCTTTAGTGTAAAGCGGGGAAGAAAGCCGAGAAAAGTGCAGGATATGACCACAAGGGATGCAGCTGGTTCTAGCGGCATGGCACAGGTTCTGACGCTACAACTGATGCCAGTTACGCCGGAGAGGAAAGAGGGGGTGCAGGCTGTGGGGTCCCCGTTGTTGTCCACCACTGGAGAGTCACCGTTTTTTGGTCCGGTACTTGACGGAGCGGGAGTGGTGGTTTCTCCGAGGCCAGCGCTGTCGGCAGCTGTGTCGGTGACCATAGAGAGCGTGACGGAGGTCTGGAGCATGGGGTTTTGCGGAATTACTGGACGAGATGACGAGCTTAGGCGGTGGCTGGAGGCTGGTGACTCTCCAGCTTTTATTTCTGTGGTCGCAGATCGGATCACGTGGACCAACTCCGCCTTCAGAAGAATGCTAATCGGTGAAGGAGCTAGTGCTGAGTCTTCGTCGTCTTCTTCATCATCTTATAGTTCGACGTCGAAGTCAGACGCTGTGTCACTGCTGGAGCCTTCGGTGGAAGAGGAAGTTAGAGTTGTGCTGGTTACACGGGGTCTGATACCGGGCGACATGTGCCAGGCGTTTACATGCATGACAAGCCTGCGGCACTCGTGTGGGAGACGGGGAAAAGCCTCCCTCGCTGTGCCTTGTGACATATGGCGGTTGGAAGATGGCTGTATGGCCTGGCGGCTTGACATGAACACAGCTCTTAGACTTACCACGGGGATCTAAGTTAAAAGTTATATTAAAGTTTCCTTGAAAATTATGTTACCGTTTCCGGCTGCCGCACAGGGCTGTTATTTAGAATCTTCATGGAGTGTTTTTCTGTAAATATAAAATAAGCGAAAATAGTGAAGGGAACCATCGTCCGGTGTAGTACGGGTGTGTGAGCAAACGGGTGTGTGGTGTAGTGGACCCGGTGCCGTTGATGTTGCGTTATTCATGCGGTAGGAGGTATGGGTTTTGATTTCCGTGGGTGACAGCTGTATAATTTGTGCGGAATGTACGCGGTGGGTGGTCCCCTTCATTTTAATGAATATATCGAAGTGCCAAAAAAACTGGCATCTTCGCTTGCAGTTCGTTTGTTGACCCCTTCATTTTAATGCATATATCGAAGTCCAAAAAAAACTGGCATCTTCGCTTGCAGTTCGTTTGTTGACAAGAATACAATTTTATAAAATTGCACTTCTTTATGTTGATGCTTAACATGGTTTTACCCGGTCTTATCTTATGAAATGAGATTTGGTTACAAGTTTTAATAAAATTTGAAAATTTTGCATTTAAAATGAATGATTTGTATATCTGTGGATAAACTTAAAAATAGCAATATTTTAGAATGACTTGAAGCATATGAGGAAATGACAGCGTCCGTACATGTTTGTTACATGATATTGACATTTTAATTTGACAAACTTGACAGAATCTGTTTTGCAGTAGGTGAAATTGGAAGTGAATTTGGCAATTCGTTAATTAGATGAACTTTCGAAAGCTCGTTTTAAATGAAATAACTACATTTCATCGCCCCATGATTAGATCATTATTGGAATATTCAACAGTTCATCGCCCCATGACTAGATAGATTCATTTCTGTGGATAACTGTTACATTTCAAGGTTTATCAATAGATAATGTTGATCATTATTGGAATATTCAACAGTGAATTTATAGGTATTTCAAGGTTTTTTTAATCTTATTTTTGTTTTATCTAATCATGATTAGATCATTATTGGAATATTATTTGAATATTAGTCTAAGTCTATTTTATCATTTTCTGAAGATGTGTTAAATAAGGAACCATTCTTATTCTATTTTTGTTTAACTTTTATTTGGCTATGAGTTGATGACAATTCAATAATTATTTTATCAGTTTTTAAAGTTGGTTTGAAATTTGTTTAAAGGTTATTCAATCTTCTTTGAGAAAGACTCAAATAATGATCGAGCATTTTACAATCATGAATTGATAACAATTTAAAAATTATTCAATTTTTGTTTAAAGATAATTTTATCATTTTTTAATAAGGATTCAAAAAAAAAATTATTGCTTCCAGTATGGTTCAAATATTACCTGATAAATTTTTTTCACTTATCATTACTTTTAAAATTGACTGAATTGAGTTAATTTCTTACATATATCGATGCCTGATCAAATCATTTTAATTGAAAGTCATTATAGTGCTCAAGTTCCATATAGGATTGGAGTGTGGATTAAATTAGTTAAATAAATTTAGGCTAGTTATCCTTTTAATAAAGCTAAGATAAGCCATTTTGGTTTATTTTTCTGAACTTCTATAATACATTTTCTTATGTCCTAATTCATTAACTATTATCATTGCTGGTTAATAATGCTAATAATAATGGTTACTCCATTTGATCAACATTAGAGAATCAAGCATAATGTTTGGAATAATTAAGTTTATTTTAGTCATTAGCATATACTCCTGGGAAGCCCCAGCTAATCAAAGATGAGCAAAATTAGTCCACTACTTGATAAACCACTTTATTGGAGATTATAATATGAAAATAATAAATATAAGGATAGTTTATTTTGCCAAACTTAAAAGAGATGATGTATGATAACTTGGACAACACATTTCTCAATTGTCTGCTGCTTCAAGTTGCAGACCCCGTCCAACGCTTCTAGGTTCGTGATACACTGAAATAATATGTTGTTTTAAGTATACATTTTATGCTTATTTTTAGTGATATTGCACTTTAAACAAGGATATTTTCATGTTTTTGTTGCAGCTATATCAATTATAGGCATTTGGAGCAAAATTAGCAAAAATGACGAAATTTAGAGCCAAAATAGTGAATTTTAGGATTTTGGCGTCTGAAGCACCACTTTACAGAGAGCTAGTGTTTGGAGCGCCATAATTGACGCCTGAAGGGCCATAATTGGCTTCAGAAGTGCCATTTGACAGAGCTTGCGCCTGAAGCGTCAAAACACAAAACAACGCGGTCTTAAACAAGTTTGTGCCTGAAGCACTAGAGATGTCTTTTTGCTGATTAAGGAGGTTCAAGACAAATTTTTCATGAATTTCAAAAGGGACGCTTGTTTTAAATGACCCATGGAATAATTCAATGCATCTAGACACTTTGGAAGGTTCTTTTATGAAGGGATGTGTTTCTTGGATCAATAGACATGTCTTTTAAATTCAAAAGGATTGACTTTTGGACAGAATTTTGGAGAGAGTTTTGAATTCTTTTTGGAGGGAGGAAGCCTCTAATAAAAGAGAGGGACGTCTAGGGCTTGAAGTGGTGCTTGAAAGGGAGGTTGAAGAGAGAGAGCGCGTGAGATAGAGAGAGAGGAAGTCAAGAGCTCAGAGATTTTCTTCAAGGATTGTAAGAGGAGAGAGAATGTGAGAGATTTCTTCTACATTACATTTCTAAGAGAGAATTGAGAGTGCTTGTAAAGAGGAAAAGTTATTGAAGAGAACTTTTAGGGATTTGTTTGGGAAGGATCTTAAGATAAGTTGTGTTCTTTTATTTCCTTATTTTATAAATATATTTTTATGAAATTTGTGTTTTGTCGTATCTTTCTCATGAATTATGAATAGTCTTCTATATCCTTCTCCCTACTTTGAGACATGATTTTGTGAAGAATTGATTTTATTTTATACGATTTTAAATATTAATAATTTGTGATGATTTGAATTCTGATTTTCATCTACATTTTGATCTCACCAATTGAAATGTTAAAATATTTGGAGAGACAAATGTTCTGAAAGAGCTATGATTTCTACAATAGGGGAGAATCACATTTTATTCCACGGGAGAGAATGTCATCCATGGGGCTGAGTGCAAGTAAATAAAGAAATATACTTTGTTGGATGCAGGATTAGAGATTTTAAGGTGACAGCTTAAATTTCTCAATTTGGTCCAATTGATTGAAAATTAATGTAAGATTGTTAGCCCTCGTGTGAAAGAGTAGTGGGAGCTTTGGAGTGGCATCCTATATCCTCTGAGCCTAACCACAGAATTAGGGACCAAACTTTGGATTATTCAATGTTCTTTATACACTTGAAAGAGGGTGAAGAATAAGATTGCTCCTATTTGACACAAAATAATATATATATATATATATATATTTAAATGATTTTAATTTCTTCACAAACTATATACTCATTGTAAAGGGGAAGGATGCTTTCTTAAATTTGAACTCTTCACCACAAAAACTTTATTTAGTTTTCATAAATTTCACTTTTGAAAGTTTAGCAATTAGCTTAATTAACTTAATATTTTAACTATATTTTACTTAACATTCACTCATTTACTTTATATTTGAATTTCATACTTCACTTTTGTATTTTAAAATTGTACTTTACATTATAATCTTAAAAATTTACTTATAAGCATTTCCAACTTCCCTGTGGGATCGATATCTACGACTCCAATATAGCCCTTTATTACTTGAGCGATACATATATTGGCGTTATTTTTTGGGGATTTGACAGTTTAAAGGTTTTTTAAAGGAGAAAACTATTTTCACTAAAGTTATTTTTGTTGGGATAAAATTGTATATTTACTATTATATCTGTCGTGTGTATTTTCTAACATTGAAAAATATTTACAAAATTAACACACTAAATCCATTCACATCAAATTTTTGACACCGTTACCGGGGAAGCAACGAAAAGTATTAGTAAGTTATTTTATAATTTAAATTATTTTTATTTTTAAACTAAAAAAAGTGTTTGTAATTTAGTTTAAATATTTTCATATTTTAGTGTGTTTTGCATATTTTAATTTCTTATTGTGTTTGTTTATGTGTAGTGTAATATCTGAAGATTTAGTACCTTACAAGTTGTTGTTAGAAATAACTATTAGAAAAATTTAAAAACAACCAAAAGAGATTGGTCATTTTAGCAAATTGGCTTGTAACTTAAGTAATGTTGGAAATGAAAATGAACATCATCAGAGACCTTTAAGAGATTATGTTAATCCTACAACAGATGAAATTCATTTGAGTATTCAAAACCCTATTGTAGTGGCTAATTCATTTGAGCTTAAACCTGTTATTATCTAAATTGTACAAAACAATCTATTTGGAGGAACACCAACTAAAAATGTTAACTTACACCTTTCTAGTTTTTTTGAATTATGTGCTACTTTTAAATATGATGGAGTGTCGAATGATGCCGTCAAACTTAGACTTCTTTCATTTTCACTAAGGGAAAAACTAAGATGTGGTTAAACTTATCAGCACCTGGATCTATCAGAACTTTGGGGAACTCATCACAATAAAATTTTTCTAAATATTTCCCACCTTAAAAAATTGCTCAGCTTAAAAACAATATTACATATTTTTGTCAGTTTGAAGGGAAATCAATTTATGAAGCCTAAGAAAAATTTAAAGATCTCCTTAGAAAGTGTCCACACCATGCGTTGCCGCATTGGTTAATAATTCAAACTTTTTAGAATGGTTGGATCTCTTAAATAGATAATTGACGCTACTGCTGGTGGATCATTAATGTCAAAACCATTCGATGAAGCATAGTCTTTAATTGAAAAGATAACTACTAATAATTTTCAATGGCCTTCTGAAAGGGTAAATCCAAAAAACTGATGCAATATCTATGTTAACTATCCAAATAGTTGTTATATGAAAGAAGATAGAGCAATATGAAAGAAGATAGATCAATATGGAATGAATTATTCTCAGACATCACCTGTACTTGAGGAAAACTCATTGGAACAAATCATAGAATCTCAAACTTCTTATGAGACCTTAAATGTAATAAATAATTGTTATAATAATTCTTATGTCAATTATTATAATCCTAGTTGGAAGAATCATCCAAATTTTGTTTGGAGTAATAATAAATCTAATGCTGCAAATCCAACATGAAGAAACAATGCTGCGAACCCATTGGGAAACTCCAACAATCAAGGAAATCCAACTTATAAATCTTATTACCCTCCAGGTTTTAATAATTTATAGAGTAAGGAGAAAAAGTTGTGAATGGAAGAATTGATATTGCAAATGAGAAGCGAGTTACAAAGTTAACAAGCTACAATTAGAAACAAGGAAAATCAATTGGGATGTATTGCTGCTGCACTTACCAATAGACCTCCAAGAATGTTGCCTAGTAATGTTTAAGTAAATCCTAAATATCAGAACAAAGAACAAATAAAGAGTATTCAATTGAGAAGTGGAAAAGAATTGTAAATTAGAATTCAAGAAAAAGTGGAGGTTAAAAAGATGAGTTGGAAAATGAAAAATCTGTTGAAGATTTTCATTTTGAGTCAGAACGTCCTATTAAACTAATGAAAATCACAGTAAAAAGCCACCACCACCATTTCCTCAGTTTGATGCAGAAAAAATAGAGATAACCAACTTTCAAAATTTTAGAAATATTGAGGAAATTGACGGTAAACATTCCATTTGTTGAAGTCTTGGAACAAATGCCAAGTTATGTGAAGTTCATGAAGGATATACTTAATATAGAACAGAAGTTAGTGAAGAGTGTAGTGTTATAATTCAGAAAAAGCTTCCTGGAAAACTTAAAGATCTTGGAAGCTTTACTATACTTTGTGCTATTAGAGAAAGAATTTTTGAAAAAGCTTTATGTGATTTAGGAGAAAGTATTAGACAAGGAACCCTCACCATTAAAAATTTTGAACTCTTCTCTACTCAACTTGAAGTTCCACATATTGGTCCTAACCTCTAGCACTTAGTAGATGGGGTCACTATGGAGGAAACTCAAGATGAGTCACCCTTAGGATTGCTGGACCTTAGGGTTGACCCTGAGTGATGGTCTAGGGCTAAGGCACTCACTCGCAATCACTCACTACCCTAAATCCAGAATTTCTTGGCTCTGGTCCCTTATTACTTTTGGGAGACTCCTGTAGGTGGTCCCCTAAACCCACTAGCCCAAGGCTAGGGTATAGCTAAGACCACTACATAGAGGACCCAAAATGGGGTTTCCATTGGTTCATGACTTATTAATGGTGGTTATCACTCAAACTCTACCAAGACACCCAACCCAGTCTTTTACCTCTAAATTCCCCCAAATTACTTAGATACTTTTGGGACCCCAAATTTGGCCAAAATTCTCAAATTTACCCAAAATACCCAACTGGACTCAAAAATCATTTCAAACACCTTAGAAACACCCAAACTACCAAAAATCACCAAAATTGGTCAAATTACCAAAATACCCCTCCTTACCCCAAAATTCCAGAAATTCCAAAAAATCCCAAAAATTTCCAAAACCTCTCAAATATTCGTAATTTAATTTTTCTCAACTATCATAAGACCCAATTTGGCCAATTTGACCATCTTTGATCAAAACCACCAAATTGCCCTTTAAAGGCCCATAGTTTCCCCAAATTACCTTAAATGTCTAGCCAATTGGCCTCAATTTACCCCAATTTCAATTCTAAACTCAAAATCACCCTTGATATGACCAATATAGACCAAATACAAGCTCAATTGGTCCATGATTTGGACCCAATTTTGATTCCACAAAACCCCAATTTTGGCCCCATGACTTGGTTCCACCAAATGAACCCATGGCCTACTCCATTTGCCACAATTTGTGTTGAAAAACCTTCATAACATCCCCATACATGAAAATTGACCTTCAATATTGGCCTTGGTGAGACCTCAATTTCATTTGATTTCAACCTACGTCCAAAAGCCCCAAATTTGCCCCAATTTGGTCGTGTCTCAAAATCTCACCAAATTGAGGGCCTTAACATCAAAATTTTCACTCCATCCCTTTATGAAAAATGTTCAAAACACTTCCCTTGATCATGTGGGCCATTCAATTTTGATTTAGCGTAAGGCTATCCAAACCTACACCCATGTCTAGCCCAACATACCCAAAATTGACCAAATTTAAAAAATCCCTCAAATTGACCTACCAATTGAACTCAAAATCACTTCAACCCTTCACTAAAAATCTTCAAAGAAATCATATACACAATGTTGATCAATAAATTGGGTCAATTGATATGGCTAACCTAGCCCAAACCCAAACTTTGATCACTTGAACCCACATTCGACCTATGCATTAAAGATGGCCTAACCAACCAAAAGTCATCAAATTAACTCCACCTCAGCCATGAATTGGATCCTAGTGACTAGCCTAAACCTCTTAAAATCACTTAAACTAAGACATGGACCAAAGGTCCCATAATTCAAGGGATTTAATGCCATATTTTCTTAAGCCTTAGATATTTTGGCAAAAACAAATCCTAAAATCATTAAATTGCTGTGACATATTCCCTTGGGTTCCCTGAGCTCCTAACCAACTCCCCCTGGCCAGCCGGCCAGCCCAGTGGCTAGAAAATGGCCAAACTTAGAGCTACACCCATGGGATTAAACCCAATTTAAACCTAGAGGCCACATCATCAAAATTGAAGCTTATAGCCTCCCTGCCCTCCACCTAGTCATCATATTCCACCCCCCAATTGGCCATGACAGCAAGCCTAAGGCCATTTTTATAAAATGCTCCTCTCAAAGGCCATGGAGGGAGAGCTGAAAATTACTCTAAGAGACTTCCCCAAATTGATCCCAAAGCCTGTTTGAGACCTCCTCAGTGCAACCCAACCACCACAATGCCCTGAATCCCCTTGCTGGAGCCCAATTTTTTAGCTCAAAACCTTGCCGGAGACAGAACAAAACTCTCCACACCTCTAAACTCCACTAAACTCAAATTAAACTCACCCACACCTTCACAACAGTGAAAGGAGCTAAAGCCCTATCAAATTCCCCTCTGACAGAGCCTCTATCATAGCTCTAGACCAACACCCAAATCCAGTCGTGATTGAAATCATATTTAGGCCTCACACCAAGACCAGAGACTCAATCCCTAGCCTCTTTGGATCACAACAAATGTGCTGAGACTCTCTGATCGAAGCTTCATTTCTCAGAGCAAAGGTATAAAACTTCTTTCCCTTCCGAGCCTATTTGGAATCTCCATTTGATTAGGCTTAATTTAATTGCATGATTACCTTGTGGATGTGTTCATCTCACTTAGACGAGTTCATAGGATCAAACCTGAAGTGATTTGGTTGAGTCTAGGTTGAGATCTTAAGGTTTTGGTGTGGACGATCACAGGATCACTCTATCGGAGACGATGACGGGGAGCTGTTTGATCAAGCGTGTATTGAATGGGCGGAGAAGATCGAGGCGGGCAGCGCTTCAGAACATAATCCCCGGGCCGAGTCAGCGCTGAGGTTGACGATAGCATCAGCGCGCCGCGTAAAGTTTGAAGCTGCCTAGGATCTACATGGCGCAACACTGTTTAAATAGATAAATAGGGATTTTTCCTATTTATTTAAATACCCCTAACTTAAAAATTCATATCTTGGTGTAGAAAAATCACAAAAATAAAATAGAAATACTATATTGCTCAATGAACAGAGGAGAATAATGTGGAAATAATTTTAAGTTCATGTAATGCATATTTTATTTTTAATTAATTAAAGACTGATTTGAATTCTTTGATTCTCCATGCATATAGGCATTTCATTATAGCTTGGAATTATAGCATGTTGTCGCCTCTGTCTTAGGGAACATCCCCTGATTTTTCCAAAGTCAGAGAATCACATTTTTCAAGTTTATATGCATTATTTGCTTAAAATAATCATAGAAATTAGCATGTTACTTAGAAAAATCCAAGAAATTTTTGAAAGGTTTAATATGACCAGAGAACCCTTAGGAAAATTTCTCATGAGTCAAGTCATTTAAAATGCACATAATCTTCACAAACCCTAAATCACTAAGATAATTAATTTTGGAAAATACAAATAACAAAATGACTTGATTTATAATCACCACTATTTTTTTAGGATCCAGAGAACTCACCATAAAAATTTCAAAGCATTTTAAGTTTATTTGATAACTTAAATTGATTTTTCTAGTTAATTAACATTATTTGCACTAAAATGATTTTAAAATAATTAAAATATAACTTGAAAAATTATAAAACTTGGTTTTTTGAGTTCTCTGTGATCAGGGGTATTTTATAAAATTAAAATGATATTTAAAATAAAAACTTGATTTTTAGCCTATTTTAAATATTTAACTAATTAAAAATCACAAAAATAATAAAACTCATGAAAATGTTCTAAATTATTTCCTAAGCACATAGGAACAATTGAAATATTTCCTGATTTTCTAAATAAATTTATTGAATTTTAAAGCTTAAAAATAGATTTTAAAGGCTAAAAATAAATTTTCACGAAAAATAATGCCACTAAATCAAATAAAATTTAGAAAAATATTAAATCTTCTCTTTTGAGTTCTGTAACCTTAAAAAGGCTTTTCAAAGATCTAAAACTTAATTTTCTCTATTTAAAATATTTATAATTAATAAATACCCAAGAACTTAAAATAATTCTTAAAATTCAAATTAAATTCAAAAAGTCACGAAATATGGTCCAAAGGCTTCTCTAGTCTAGGTGCATCTCCAGTAAAAATTTCAAGGGATTAAGATTTACCTTGGTCAAGTTGGGAATTTTCTTTAAAAAATCCCACTTTTGTATGAAAATAATTACTTAAAATAAATTAAATTTTGAAAAATCACATATTCTCCTATGATGTCTTAATTGACCCATGAATGAAGAAGGATACAAATTTCAAAATCATTTGAATTGAATTTGACAAATTATGAAATGTTAGAGCCTTAGGGGCAAATATGTAATTTTAGAAATTTAGCCTTAATTAACATTTAAGCTTAATTTAAAAAGGGAAAAGGGTAACCTCTGATCTTAATTTGGATGTTTAAAATATAAGGGGTTAATTGGTAGAAACCAACCTCACTTTCTCAATTGAAAAGATAAGTTAATAAATTTCTAAATTATTAAAATTTGGAAGTTTATTAAAATAAAATGAACCTAGGGCTTAGGGGTATGACTTTTGAAGTCAGTAATTAATCAATTTAATACCCCTATTTTGATTTTCAAATTCAAATCATGAATTATGACCACCCAAAGCTTAATTACCCCTATTTTGATTTTCAAATAAAATTCAAATCATGAATTATAACCACCTAAAGCTTAACAAGACACTCACCTAGGTCTTAAGGGCTTAGTAGTGACTTAGGCTAAATCAAGTTTCATTTAAACAAGGATTTCACTCACCTAGGTCTTAAGGGCTTAGTAGTGACTTAGGCTAAATCAAGTTTCATTTAAATAATATTCAAATCTTGAATTATGACCACCTAAAGCTTAATCTTTTCAAAACTAATTAAGACACTCACCTGAAATCATGAATTATGACCACCTAAAGCTTAATCTTTTCAAAATTAATTAAGACACTCACCTAAAAATCATGAATTATGACCACCTAAAGCTTAATCTTTTCAAACCTAATTAAGACACTCACCTAAGTTTAAGGGCTTAGTAGTGACTTAGGCTAAATCAAGTTTCATTTAAATAAGGATTAGAAAAGTAACCATGATTTAAAATTAAAACATCTTTCAAACACTACAAGCCCAATTATAACCAAAATTTTGTTAAGTGTTCCAATAACACTAACTTGCCTCTTTTAGGGTCTTCAGCCATATAATTCTCAAAATTAAATTACATATGATAATTACCTTACCTCTGGGAGAAAATAAATACATCAATGTTCATTGAGTATTAGGGTGTTTTATAGGATGAATTATTAAGCAACATAATAAGTTTAAAAGAATTCGGGATTTTCCACCAGGCAGCGAGAGAGTAGCGCAAACCTGCTTCTTTCTCTAAATTTATTGGATACCTCAAAATCTACTAAACTTAATATGTTTTGCTTGACAAAATTATCGTTAATTAAACTCTTAAGGACCCACCAAGATATGACCTAGGGTTAGATTGGTTGCCAAAACTTTACTTCATATTTTCATATAAACTGCCTTAACATGCCTTTTGAGTTTCAGGTGGTGGAACGAGAAGACTCGCCAGGTACGCTTCTACAGTTTTCAGCGTTGTCTTTCTTGTACTTTCATACTGTGCTTTTATACCAACAAACTTGCATGTACCCCTACATGAAAACTAAAACTATCAGGATAGCCACAAAACCAAAACCAAAACTAAAACTAAAACTAAAATCAACCAAGATAAAATTCACCGCCGCAACATTCAAAATATAAAAGAATTCAAAATTTAATCACAAACATCACACAAAACTATAAATTGCAACTAAATTAAGATGTCTCTATCGGATGATCGGGAGTTCCTCGGAGGAGGTAACCTACGGTTGCTAACGAGGCTTCCCACGGTTTAAATGAAATTATGGAACTCATTAAGTTGAGTTTAGTAAGTTCTTTTGGACTAAGTGAATCCAATAGAAAATAATGATGCCGAAACGAATGAACTTAGTAAGTTCATTTGGACTAAGTGAATCCAATAGAAAATAGTGGTGCCGGAACGAGGGACCTGTAAGTTCATTTGAACTAAGTGAATCCAATAGAAAATAGTGATGCCGGAACGAGGGAACCGCAAACCATTTGGACTAAGTGAATCCAATAGAAAATAGTGATGCCGGAACGAGGGAACCGTAGGACCCATCATTTGGACTAAGTGAATCCAATAGAAAATAGTGATGCCGGAAAGAGGGAACCGTAGGATCCTAATTTTGGACTAAGTGAATCCAATAGAAAAAAGTGGTGCCGGAATGAGAGAACCGTAGGATCCTAACTCGACACTAAGTGAATCCAATAGAAAGTAGCGGTGTCGGAACGAGGGAACCGTAGGATCCTAACCGGTGTTCACCCTAATCAACTTTAACATGCCCCCATAAAATTTAAAGAACTTCAACCATAAGGCCACCTGATTTGACATAACTTTAATATGCCCTCTATAAAATTTAAAGAACTTCAACCATAAGGCCACCTGATTTGATATTATAACACATGCCCCCATAAAATTTAAAGAACTTCAACCATAGGGCCACCTGATTTGACATTATAACTTAACACAGTAGAAAATTCAAACTCGTCGCGGTGAGGAGCTTGGAGCTAGCATGGTGGGTAGCACGACTATCTTCAACAACAAAACCTATCTTCCCTAGCTAAACAAATCTTCCATAGACTTAAACAACAAAGCCATAGGACTTCAAGGTTGCTTGCTTATGCAACGTAAATCCTCATCTTATCTTTAGGACTTTGCAGACTTAAACAACAAAGCCATAGGACTTTGAGGTTGCTTGCTTATGCAACATAAATCCTCACAGAGCTTGGAGCTAGCATGGTGGGCAGCACGACCATCTTCAATAGCAAAACCTATCTTCCCCAGCTAAACCAATCTTCCTTCCTTAGATATCTTCAACAGCAAAACCTTTCTTCCCCAGCTAAACCAATCTTCCTTCCTTAGACTTAAACAGTAAAGCCATAAACTTTGAGGTTGCTTGCTTATGCAACGTAAATCCTCACCTTATCTTTAGGCCTTCGTATAGCCCCTTTGAGGTTGCTTGCTTATGCAACGTAAATCCTCACCTTATCTTTAGGCCTTTGCATAGCCGAACCCTATCTTCCCCAGCTAAACCAATCTTTCTTCCTTAGACTTAAACAACAAAGCCATAGGACCTGAGGTTGCTTGCTTATGCAACGTAAATCCTCACCTTATCTTTAGGCTTTTGTACAGCCCTGTTATACAATATAAGCCTTAACTCGCCTTAGGATTACGAGGTTGTCGTTTGTCACGACCTAAATCCTCACATCTTTCAAGCTATTTGTGTGATAGTTTCACATGAATGTAAGCCCTAACTAATAAAAATTGGCAGGATGAAACACCTAAATATTTCTCCTTAGAAATGAAGCCAAATATTATGACAGCTTGAGAAGTCACCGAGGTTCTCCTCTGGATCCATCACATCCCCTAGTTCTTTCTTCTTTGGACTCTACAACAAAATGTTCCAAATTTGAACCAATGCCCTTTCACAACTCTACGTTCGATCGCATTGAAAAGTTCTACCCATTGAAACTCCTTTAAGATAATATTTCCTGATTTTTATTGAGAGTTTTCTTAGGTGATATTGGTCATTTTAGATGTAATTAACTTCATTTATATTAAATAGGGGAACTTGTCGGCAAATACAAAGGTTTCGCAGACCAAACGGACGCCAATAGGGGCTTGCCCTTATAGGAAGGATGTCCGAACCCAGCTTAATATAAACCCTATTTAATTCCTTATATTAAATAGGGGAACTTGTCAGCAAATACAAAGATTTTGCAGACCAAACGAACATCATATATTCCTTAGTTTATTTGATCGAGCTTCATCATCAAATCTAGTGTTTATCCTTTGGGATAGATACAGGATTTGAGGTACAATGCTCTTTTATTTAAATTATGAAAAATATGGGGTTAGTTTGATTTCATATGTTTTTAAAACTAAATATATATGTAAATTAAAACGTCTTTCCGAAGCAGGCGACGAAATTTTGATTCTGGTGATCGATAACTTCTTACGGGCAACTCCCTCCAACACCAAAATAGCGCCGATAGGTTCTGGCGACTCCACTAGGGACAAACTTTTCTCTCCCGTCAAATCAAGAAATATTATCTTCACACAATGGTAATGTGTCTATGTCTCTCTTGGACCAAATTACCCTTCTTCTGTTGGCATACGTTACCCATTTTTGTCTTGGGAAAGTACAGTTAACTCTTTGGACTTCAGGACTAGCTGTTCAACCATCATTGTCAGAAGGCCATTAAGGGCTCTTTAAAATTACATGTGGGGTCGGACCCCCAATAGGTGTGTCGGTGGACTAGTTCCACCTGGGCGTTGTCTGCCACTAAATATGTTCCGCACTGGGTCCTAAAATACTTCTCATTTCCCTTCCAAATTTGATTTGCTATTCTGCAAATTAAACCAAATCGTGTTGTGCTGCGCGCACTTTGAAATTTTCTTATATTAATTAAATTTTACACTTTTCTTAAACAAGATTTTAAAATACCCATAAATTAAGACCCGCCCGGTCTACAGATCAACATCTAGTTTCAGTGTTTGCACTAAAAATTATCAGGTTTTTGGCCATATAACTAACCTGAAACTTTCTGTTTTAAAGCCTGCTACAATGGCCTACCCAACGCTGACCTTTTCCTGTAACTTGCCAACGAGTCACGAAGCCCGCAACCTCGCTCCTACCATCGAATTCAGAGCTGGATTTGAAGATCTCGAGGTCATCCTCGGGAAGGCCCCATTTGTAGTAATAAATACTGCCACTCCAGAAATACAAGAACCATCTGCATAATTCAATTTGAACTGCCTTCAAGACTTCCCTGCCGGGAAGAAGTCTAAAACTACTACCACCATGACACCCGCCAAACCTGCTAGCCCCGCTGCTGCTAAGGGGAAAGAAGTAATAATTATTGAGGATCCGGCTGAGGGATTAACTGTGCCACCACTTGTGTTTGAAATTAGATCATGTTCGAGGACTGTACCGCTGACCCGAACTCGAAGGAGGAACCATAACAGAAAAGTTCGGAGGGCCATTAAGCCCAGGCTCCCAAGGAGACACCGGTTGGGGAGGAGCCTCACCAAGATGAAGAAGTGTTACCAGAAATTTATCCACTCCTACGAGGGAGTAGGTTCCATCCTCTGACGGATACCGATGGATATGAGAGTATCCAAAGAATCGCTGCCGCATTACTGTCAGTTCATGGATATGGTGAGGAGAGAAAGAAGTTCACTCTTATCACTCGAGTTAGTGCAGTTTTCAGAAGGCTTGCTACCAAAGATAGATGTTCATTTAGCGAATTACTTAAACAAGTGGGTGATGCAATTTCCCCTCGCATGAAGAAGGAAATTTTGAAGGGCTTCAAATCCGCCAAATAGTCCCACATGACAACTGGAGTGCCACCTACTCGTATCCCTGTTTGGTTCCATTTAGGGAACAGTGTTTATACCGCAGTGATTACTACTGACTACACTGCCACCATAACCACAGGGTGTTGATCGGTTAAGTCAAGACTAGGCCCAAAAATCTTTTCCATCACCCATTATGGAGATATTCCTACAATCTCAAAGGTAAAGACAGGACAATTACCTGACACTGTAGCGATATACACCGCGGGGAGCATACTTTTCCTCGACATACTGATGTTTCTACTAAGTCATTTTGTCTTGAGACATCATCGTCAAAAAAGAAAAAGGTTTGGGTACCCAAGGTCGCCGCACAGATACAGTCCAGTGAGCCCGCGGGACAAAAATAGAAAATGAAACCAGGGTCTGAAATATCTGACATCGTCGCAACAATAGCCAACGAAATGGAGGAACAAGTAGAGGATGTCCATCAGGGTCCTCCAGATCTTAATGCAATCCTAGAATCAATAATTGAAGAGAAAGTTGAGAAAGTCAGGATCAAGATTTTCGAGTTAGCTCGAGAGCACAAAGTTTTCATCAATAGTAATGATGAAGATCTTGATTACAATGATTACTTGGAGGAAGATTTCATGGATGTCCATGTAATTGAAACCAGAGCCACCACATCTGCCCGTGAGGCTCAACCTCACACCGAAGAGAACACCGTAGATGAACTGCGAAGGGCTGTCCTCCTAAGGGATGAGAAGGTTAGTCTACTGGAGAAAAGATTAGAAGAGATGACCGCAGCCATGACCGCTATGGCCACCATTCAGGGGCAATCCCAAGTATCGCAATTGGCTTCTCCAGAGATCAATCCGCCAGAAATCATACACATCACAGATGAAAGGAGAGAAGTTGCTTCAAGCAAATGGTTGAACAAGTGCGGGACGCCTTAACCCAATCTAAGGGTGGGGCATTGGTTCTAAAGGGTAGACCTTACTTGGAGGAATTTGATGTCGTGCATTTCCCCAAGGGTTTTATGGGCCCAAAATTCAAGATATTTGATGGGACTGGAAATCCCAGACAACATATAGCACATTTCTGATCCAGCTGTGGCAACACGAGAAATAGTGAGGCTCTACTCTTCCAGTAGTTCATCAGCAGCTTGTCAGGAATTTCTTTCGACTGGTACGTTGACTTGCTCAATGGGTCAGTTAAAAGATTTTTTGAGTTGGAACAACTATTTCTGAAAAGATTTACCAAAGTTGCCAACCCGATTAAGCATCTACGACGCTCTGATCGTGTCAAAGGAGATGAGAGAGTCTGGTTACAGCTTTGCTTGACCCAAAAATTTTCTTAGCTCAGTTGGCCAGCACATCCTCAGATGAAGTTTGTCGTTGAAAGAACCGCTTGGGGTAACCTTCACAGGCGAAGACTTGCTACTTGATACTGCCAACCACAATAGTCTACTCTACATCTCCGTCAACATCGGTAGATTTATGTTGTCCAGAGTATTAGTAGATCCTGGAGCATCTATTAATTTGATGAGCTTACAAACATTGACCTATTTGGATATTGAAGCTCAAGAGCTTATAATCGATAAAATGATGTTAAGAGGATTCAACCAAAAGGGAGAAAGTGCCCTCAGATCAATTACATTACTTATGAAGTTTGGAGAACTCGTGACAACCGCTAAATTTCATATCATCGGTGCTGAGACCTCTTTTAATGCTATACTGGGTTGACCAAGGATTCATGAGCATAATATAGTTCCATCATCTCTACATCAGTGCATTAAATACTGCAAATATGGTCAAGATAATTGCATCAAATGACCTACAACCATTTTCAGTGCATGAAGTTGGTATCCATGAAGATGCTGCCTACTACGCGCCTCAAAAGAGGACTGTCTTCTCTTGTGAAGTTTTCACAAACAAAGATGAAGATTCAGAAGAATTACAAAGAGGAGGCCATTTAACTCCACTTCAGCGATCTTCCAGCACTCCCTTACAATGAGTTGGTGAAAGTTCTTTTAGTTCGCGCACCCGAGGTTCATGTCGGGGACGTGGACGAGGAAGGATCAATTTAATTGTTGAACGGACTAGGACAACCATCAATGTTGGTGATGAAAACAGTTCTGAAGACGAGCTAATGATGATAACACAGAAAGACCTCAGTACGAGATATCCCTAGAAGATACAGAGAAAAATGAATATGAAACATTGTATGATCGAATAAAGCACTATGTGAATTCTATGAACCTTACTCCGATTCTCTCTCAAAAGGTTGAGAGTTTAGAGGTCAAGGAAGTCGGTAGTGTTGGTTCAAAGCTGATCAAACTTTACCGTGCTTCTACCTCTACTGAGCTTGAAAAACATGTAAATTTGGATTATGATCCTAATGAATTAATGGAATTGCCTTTTGGTTACTTCTTTCCTTGTGTTCAAAAGTTAATTCAATAGAGACACTTAACAAAACCAATGCCAAAAGATAAATTTCATTTTTTTTGAAAAATTATGGAATAGTAAATGTTGAACTCTAAATTCAAAAGAGGGTCTTGGATTTGGTACAGTCGGACCAGTCGATGATTCTTAATTTTGCATGGTTGTTACTGGTGAATCAGAAGAGGATTGCCTCAATATAGAGGATGAATCTAATGATCAACCAATAGAAGATACTCTGCTAGAATTTCAGAAAGAAATTAAATCTACCGTTGATGAATTGAAAGAGATTAACCTTGGGACTGAAGAACAACCCCGACCTACATTTATAAGTTCTCTAATCAATGACGAAGAATCTGCAGAATTGATCAAATAATTAACATAATTCAAAGATTGCTTCGCATGGAGCTACGATGAAATGCCAGGACTGTCAGCAGGGGTTGCAGTTCATAAACTCGAGGTGGACAAGAATATAACCCCAATAAAACAAGCTCCCAAGAGAATGCACCATTAAATAGAACTTTCATCACCGAGGTTAAGAAATTAATAGATGCCAACTTTGTGAAAGAAGAGCGATACCCGACATGGTTAGCTAACATTGTACTTGTTCAGAAAAAAATGGACAGATCCGTGTTTGTGTTGACTTTAGAGATTTGAACAAGGCATGTCCAAAAGATGAATTTCTAGTGGATCTCGCCTTAACACATGAAATTTTCTCCTTCATGGACGGATCGTCGGGATACAACCAAATCAAGATGGCTCCCAAGGATGCAACACTTACAACCGTCAAAACACTGATTGGAATTTTCTGCTATACAGTGATGTCGTTAGGCCTAAAGAACGTCGGAGCAACATATCCGCATGCAATGACGAAGATTTTTGACAACCTCATTCACAGCCAAGTAGAATGCTACATGGATGAGTTGGTCATCAAAAGTAAAAAAAGAATTGGCCATCTATACAATTTGAGGATCGTGTTCGAACGGTTACGATGACATGACCTTAAAATGAATCCGTTAAAGTGCGCCTTCGGCGTTACTTCTGGGAAATTTCTGGGATTCGTTGTTCGTCATCAGGGAATCGAGATCGACCCGGATAAAATTAAAGCTATCCTGGAAATGCCTCCTCCTAAAACCTTGAAACCACTACGTTCCTTCCAGGGGAAGTTGGCATGTCTGAGAAGCTTTATTTCTAATTTCTCAGGTAGGTGTCAGCCTTTCTTGGCATTAATTAAAAGGACACCAAATTTATACTAGAAGAAAAATGTCAGTGGGCCTTTGAGGACGTAAAATAATATTTAATGTCACCTCCTATCTTGGTAGCCTCTATTCTAGGGAAACCGTTGATACTTTATATCGTGGCCTTAGACAACTCTCTTAGAGCCCTCTTAGCTCAAGTTAATGACGAGGGTAAAGAAAATGCACTCTACTACTTGAGTCGTTACCTAATACCGACAGAGATAAGACATCCAACTATTGAGAAGCATTGTCTGGCATTGATTTTGGCCGCCCAAAAGCTTAGACATTACATGCATTCTCATAAGATTATCCTAATCTCGAAAGTTGATCCGTTAAAATATCTGATAACCCGACCAACACTCTCTGGACGTCTATTAAGATGGTTAATGATCTTATTGCAATTTGATATAACTTTTGATCCCCTCTGTGCTATCAATGGATAGATACTAGCAGACTTTCTCGCTCTACACCCACTACCAGCTGGGTCCTCTCTCAATGACGAGTTACAAGACGAGCAAATACTACAAATGGAATTTTCCAGTGTGCAACGCTGGAAAATGTACTTCGATAGCGCTTTGTCAGCGAAAAAAGACAAAGGATCAGGCACAGTTATACCAGGAAAAGAAGGGATCTGTTTAATCTTTATCCCACTAGATAAGGGTATGTTGAGGTTCTCATACCACCTGACAGAGCCGTGCACCAACAATGAAGCAGAATATGAAGCTTTAATCACCGGATTGGGAATGACAATCTCAATGGATATAACAAACATTGTCATCTATGGCGACTCCCAACTCGTCATCCAGCAAGTCGCCGGACAATACAGAATTCTGAAACCAAGGTTAGCAGAATACCATCAGTACACGATGAAGCTACCAGAGCAGATCCCTGACGTGACTTTCTACTAGATTCTTAGGGGAGATAATGCCCATGCCGATGCTCTAGCAAAACTTGCTAAGGAAATGACATGTTCCCTGGAGGATTCCATTGAAATCACAATGCAAGGAAAATAAGTTTTGTCTCAGATCGATCTCAAAACTCTACACAAGTTTGGAAAAGAAGAAGCAATAAATACAATTGTAGACATCAATGAAGATTTGTGCAAACCAGTATAGAATATTTGCAAACTAGAAAGCTGCTAGAAGATAAGTTTGAAGCACACCACATCACAAGAAGGAATATGTTCTATGCCCTGATGGGAAACGTTCTCTATAGAAGATCATTCGACCAGATGTGGCTACGGTGTTTGAGCATAGCTAAAGCACAAAATATTATCAAAGAGGTACATGCTAAATTGTGTGGCACTCAACAGTCAGTGCCAAAAATGAAAATGAAGATCAAAAGACTCGGGTATTATTGGCCAGCAATGATGTCCAACTACATGGATACAACCAGAAAATGTCACCAATGCCAAGTGCATGAGGTGGTCTTACACCAGCCTCCAAATGTGCTACACCCAACTATTGCCTCGTGGCCATTTGAGTGTTGGGGCACAGACATAATAGGTTTGATAAACCCTCCATCTTCCAAAGGAGACAGGTCTATACTTGTCGCTACAGATTATTTCTCCAAATGGGCAGAGGCAGTACCGTTATGTAAGGTTACGACACAGCACATTCTTCAATTTTTCAAAAGCCAAATTGTTTCCCATTTTACAGTATTGTGAAGAATAATTTTTGACAATGGGACAACTTTCAGAAGCACCAAGATCAATAATTTCGTCAAAAGACATGGGATAGATTGGAGATACTCTACAATTTACTATCCTAGAGTGAATGATTTGGCTGAAGCCTTCAATAAAATAATGGTACAAATTTTGAAGAAAACACTGGATGAAAATAAAAGTTATTGGCACAACACTATTAAAAGCCTTGTGGGCCTACCAGATGACTTTCAGGACTCTCACTCAGTGTACACCCTATATGCTCGTGTATGGGTCCGAGGCCGTGCTACCGCTAAAAATCCAGACCCCGTCGCTCAGAGTCGCCGTTGCCAATCAACTCACAATGGAAGAAAGTGCAAAACTCAGACTTGAAGAGCAGGAGAGTCTCGAGGGAAAATGACTAGAAGCACAACAACATTTGGAGCTTTACCAGGCGAGGGTGGTACAAGCCCATGACAAATTGGTCCGCCCAAGGACATCGAAAGTTGGTGACCTCATACTTGTGCTCAAAAGACCTATTCTTGCACGCCAAAAAATAGGTGGAAAATTTTAGCCAACTTGGGAGCGTTGAGAAGGTCTACACAAGAAGAGCCTACCAGTTAGTGGACTTCTAGGGCAAAATACCCATGTTACCAATAAATGGATGATATCTGAATACCTATTACGCAGCCTGATGCCGCTTATCTCTGCTTACTTTGAAGTTTTGAAACTTTGATTCTTTTAGGGTTATCTATGCGGCCAAATGTCTATGACCAGGTTCAAATTTTGTAAATAACCTCAATATAATGAAAATTTAGAGAATTTTTTTTTAAACTTCAAATTTTTTTTCCTTTCCACTTTTGAGTATAATATTTCACAAAAAAATAAACAAAATTCATATATATGTAAACAATTCATTTCACTAAACTAAGCTAATATTTACTCTAATAAATACTTTGTTTTATTCTTGTTCATGCCAAGTTCTGGCCCATTGAAGTTTTTCCTATCGTCTGCAAAAAAATGTCGGGACATAGGCTGATCTTTGCTTTCAAGGATGGCTGGAGCCTCGCACTAAATGAGGAGATGACACCGTGAGGTGGTTCCATAGACTTCAAGATGGACTTTAACCAGGTTGACATGGACTACAAAGGTCCTCTCATGAATGTAGTCAGCTGCAGAGAGAAAGAGGGATTGCCTTAACTGCTAAGGGTGACCGCCAAAGATAATGTATCACACAAAGGCAAGAGCGTGATAACCGAGAAAGATTCAATGGAAGGTCCTAGCTGTCTGCCCTCCATGATAGCTACACCAATTGGGGGCCTAATGGCCTCCAATAATGAATGACGGCTAAGTACTTTGCTTCACAGGACGCAACGCAGGAACCCCAGCCGCAATAACCAGAGAGTTTTTCTATGACAAGAACACAGACGTCAGAGAGAGATGAAACACTTGCTCACCCTTATTCTTGAGGGGCATATTTATGATCCAGACCTGAAAGAAACTTCTGCTAGCCTACCTATCACGGATGAAGAACCAGAATTAGTGACAGAGTCAGATAAACTTCCGATGTGCAACTTTGAAATATCGGCCGGCACATCTGCCACGGGTGTGTTTGTAGAATGCCCGAATTGCAATGTTCTACATTTACAGAATTTCAGTACATTCTAAGAGTATACCTAAAGCATTGACGGGTCTCAGACTTCAGATTTTATGATGAAGAGCCATACGTCCCACTGGGGACAGATCAGTATGTACCATGAAGCCCAAGGTCGTACATCCCGCTAGATGCCGAGTCTCGTGTTTCGGATCAACCAGCTCCAGTTTGAGTTCCTGCCAATTCTCAAAGGGAGGAACGCCCACAACTGCTACTGACCCTTAGTATGATGGAGTACTACAAGATAAGTAAAGTAGATAAAAGAGAATTTGAATTTTACAAAGAAGTTCAAGGAAAATTCATCAATGTACTGGAAGGCCTGGAGCTGTATACCAGGGTCTTCTCCGAGAGTGACGAAAGCAGCATTCTAGACTACATCTTTGATTTGAGAGATAGAGGCCGAGAGAGCCTTCTCATGGAAAGAATATACTATGAACTGAAGAAATGGATGAGAGGAAAAGAAAGAATCACCATTCAGTGCACTGCTGTTATAATTTTACAAATGACAGACAAAGAAATCTGTCGGGGATCCTCAGACACGACCAAGTAGATCCACTATCTCCTATAATAAAGTGGATGATCAAGAGGATGGTTAGATGGAACATACTGCCAGCTACATGTATCTCAAATAATTTCATCATCAATATCTATGACGAGGGTGATTGCATCCCTCCCCATATAGACCACCAAAATTTTGTGAGACCCTTCTGCACGGTCTCATTTCTGAGCAAGAGCAATATTTTATTTGGGAAAGAAATAGATATCTTCGGCCTTGGTGAGTTCAAAGGTTCTTTGGAGATTCCTCTACCAGTCGGTTCAGTGCTCATTCTTAAAGGTAACGGTGCAGATGTCGCCAAACATTGCATTCCAGCGGTATGACACCGTAGGGTGTCCGTGACCTTCTGTAGGATGGATGACAACAAAATACCATATGGATTTCAGCTAGACCCGGAACTAGAAGAGCTACTACCATACGAGCTATGAGAGGGTTGTACCTCTAAGTACATGTGAAGGGAACTCTTTTCCTGGAGCATGGCTTAGAAGGTCTGCTCTATCAGGAGCTCGTCGTACTTGATACAGATGGTCAAAGGGTTCACCTTTTTTTTATAGCAATATGATATGTATCTGATATACTCAGCCTATAATGTATTCATGGCTTGAGATGATCTGAATGCACTTCAACATGGACAATACATTGTATCTTTTTGAGGCGTCAGGTTATGTTTGATCTGTAACATCTTTATTGGAGCAGATTAATGGAAATTTCTCTCAGAAATGTGCCTTTTTGTCAGGTTCCTTTTTGTGCGATAGTTGGAAGCCACGAACCACGCGTTGGTTCAGAATTTTAATGAACGAAGAACGAAGCAACAAAACTTTAACAATAAATAAATACATTTAAAAATTGTTTTAATAAACAACAAGACAAATTTCTTTTGAAAATCAACCAACTTAAATAAAAATTTTATAGACATATTTTGAAAAATTAGATGGGATAAAAACAACAAGAAAAGAAAATCAATCTGTTTAGTGGATTCTCTAATTTTTTTGAGTTTCTTACTCTTTGTGTGCACAACACAACCATCTTTATCTGCATTAACTCTCTTCACATCTCGGTGAAATTTCACATTCTTCATAAAACCCCACAAAACTCTACAAATGTTCTTCGATAAAATCAACATTTTCACATGACACATTTCTGAAAATCCAACTTCACAAACTCTCTACACTGTTTTCATATGACTCTTGGAGTCAGTACCCAAAATTCGACTCACCATATTTGAGATTGGTATAAGAAGCCCTTTAATGGAATGCGACATCATATCCTTAATCTTCGAGGTCGGTCCCTGACTTCCGACTCTCTTTTCAAAAAATGATAACTAAAATTCAATTCTCATTTCTGGATCAGTACCTAAATTTCAATTCCCTCACATATTCTCATATTCCCCACAAATTCACATGTGTGAATCTGCATATTTTCTGCATAAGGACACATATTTTCTTGTTACCTCTTGAGTAGGATATGAGTCCTAGTGCTTTCCTTCTCGATGTAACACACATATTTTCTTGTTACCTCTTAAGTTGGATATGAGTCTTAGTGCTTTCCTTCTCAATGTAGCACATATATTCTCTTGTCACTGCTTGGGTTGGTTTGAGTCCTAGCGCTTTCCTTCCTAACGTGACATATATATTTTCTTGTTACCTCTTGATTTGGATATGAGTCCTAGTGATTTACTTCTCGATGTAACACATATATTTTCTTGTTACTTCTAGAGTTTGATATGAGTCCTAGTGCTTTCTTTCTCAATGTAACACATGTATTCTCTTGTCACCGCATGGGTTGGATGTGAGTCCTAACGTGCACACACATATTTTCTTGTTATCTCTTGAGTTGGATATGAGTCCTAGTGCTTTACTTCTCAATGTAACACATATATTCTCTTATCACCACTTGGGTTGGATGTGAGTCCTAGTGCTTTCCTCCCTAACGTGACGCACGTATATTTTCTTGTTACTTCTTGAGTCGGATGTGAGCCTAGTGCTTTCCTCCTCAATGTAGCACATATATTCTCTTGTCACCTCTTGGGTTGGATGTGAGTCCTAGTACTTTCCTTGCTAACGTGACATACATATTTTCTTATTACTTCTTGAGTTGGATGTGAGTCCCAGCGCTTCCCTCCTCAATGTAGCAAACATTTTCTTCGTCATCGCTTGGGTTGGATGTGAGTCCTAGCGTTTTCCTTTCTAACGTGACGTATATATTCTCCCTGTCATATGTCAGTTCGAATATAACTTCCCAGTAGTACTCGAACTAGTACAGTCCTTTCTTTCTGGAGACATATCCTTAACGGTCGTCGTCTTCTATACTGTTGTTACCCTTTGAAGCCAGATGTGAGCCTCTGTGTTTTCCATCTCGATTCGGTCCTCCCACACAATCCTATTCTCATCTTCTGAAATCAGTTTCAAGATCACCTTAAATGGATTATGGCATTTTATTCTAATTTTAGGATTGATACCCAAATTTCAAGTCCCACCTTTGGGTCAACACTTATATACTGACTCTCATCCTTTATAAATACCTGAAATTTCATAACTCAAAATTCACTCTCCGATCCCCAGCGAGAGTCCCTAGTCCTTGATTTCAATCAAACGATCATCTGCTAATTTCCTAGCGGGAACAAATCACACACACAACTCTACACATACATTCGGGTCTGTTGACATAGGAGTTTAGATTGATTTTTGTTGATCTCATTGGTCAACGCAAATACGCGCGGTGTGCTTGCCCAACACACCACACCTATTGAGGATCTATTTGTTGACTTCACTTTTGGTTGAGGTTTAGTTTTTCTTCTTTAGTAGCCTAAGGTCTAGCCATAGGACATTCCTATTGACTATTCTTAGAAAACTAGACAAGGAACCCTCACCATTAGATATTCCAAACTCTTCTCTACTCAGCTTGGAGTTCCATCATATTGGTCCTAACTCTAGCACTTAGTAGGTGGGGTCACTATGGAGGAAACTCAAGATGAGTCACCCTTAGGACTGCTGGACCTTAGGGTTGACCCTGGGTGTTAGTCTAGGGCCAAGGCACTCACTTGCAATCACTTGCACTCACAATCACTCACTAACCTAAACCCAAAATTTCTAGGCTCTAGTCCCTTGATACTTTGGGAGACTCCTGTAGGTGGTCCCCCTAAACCCACTAGCCTTAGGCTTATTGATATATATAGGACCACTACATATAGGACCCAGAATGGGGTTTCCATTGGTCCCTGGCTTATTGATGGTGGTTGGCCCTCCAACTCTACCAAGACACCCAACCTAGTCTTTTGCCCATAAATTCCCCCAAATTACCTTGATACCTTTGGGACCCCAAATTTGGCCAAAATTCCCAAATTTACCCAAAATACCCAACTTGACTCAAAAATCATTTCAAACACCTTGAAAACACCCAAAGTACCCACAATCACCAAAATTGGGCAAATTACCAAAATACCCTTCCTTACCCCAAAATTCAAAAAATTCCAAAAAATCCCAAAAATTACAAAAACCTCTCAAATATTCCCAATTTTATTTTTTCTCAACTATCACATGACCCAATTTGGCCAATTTGACCATCTTTCATCAAAACCCCCAAATTGCCCCTTAAAGGCCTATATTTTCCCCAAATTACCTCAAATGTCTATCCAATTGGTCTCAATTTACCCCAATTTCAATTCTAAAGTCAAATTCAAGCTTTATATGACCAATATAGACCAAATCCAAGCTCAATTGGTCCATCATTTGGACCCAATTTTGATTTAAACCACAAAACCCCAATTTTGGCCCCATGACTTGGTCCACAAAATTGAACCCATGGCCTACTCCATTTGCCACAATTTGTGTTGAAAAACCTTCATAAAATCCCCATACATCAAAATTTACCTTCAATTGGCTTTGGTGAGACTTCAATTTCATTTGATTTCAACCTAAGTCCAAAAGCCCCAATTTTGCCCCAAATTGGCCAAGTCTCAAAATCTCACCAAATTGAGGGCCTTAACCCTAAAATTTCCACTCCTTTTCTTTATGAAAAATCTTCAAAACACTTCCCTTGATCATGTGGACCATTAAATTTGGACTTAGATCAAGGCTAGCCCAACCTAGACCCATGTCTAGCCCAACATACCCAAAATTGACCAAATTCCAAAAATCTCTCAAATTGACCTACCAACTGAACTCAAAATCACTTCAACCCTTCACCAAAAATCTTCATAAAAATCGTATACAAAATTTTGATCAATAAATTGGGTCAATTTACATGGTTAACCTAGCAGAAACCCTAACTTTGATCACTTGAACCCACATTGGACCTATGCATTAAAGATGGTCTAACCACCCTAAAGTCATCAAATTAACTCCACCTCAGCCATGAATTGGACCCTAGTGACCAGTCTAAACCTCTTAAAGCCACCTAAACTAAGACATGGATCAAAGGCCCCCTAAATCAAGGGATTTAATGCCATATTTCCTTAAGCCTTAGATATTTTTGCTAAAAAAAATCCTAAAATCATTAAATTGTTGTGACATATTCCCGTGGGTTTCTTGAGCTCCTAGCCACCTCTCCCTGCCGGCCGGCCAGCCTAGTGGCCGGAAAATGGCCAAACCGAGAGCCACCCTCATGGGATTAAACCCAATTCAAACCTAGAGGCCACATCATCCAAATTGAAGCTTAGAGCCTCTCTGCCCTCCACCTAGGCAGCATATTCCACCCCCAATTGGCCATGATAGCAAGCCTAAGGCCATTTTTATAAAATGCTCCCCTCCACGACCATGGAGGGTGAGCTGAAAATTACTCGAAGAGAATTCCCTAAATTGATCCCAAAGCCTCTTTGAGACCTCCTCAGTGCAACCCAACCACCACATTGCCCTGAATCCCCTCGTCGGAGCCCAATTTTTGAGCTCAAAACTGTACGAGAGACAGGAAAAAACTCTCCACACCTCTAAACTCCACCAGCCTCAAATTAAACTTACCCACACCTTCACAACACTGAAAGGAGCTAAAGTCTCATCAAATTCCCCTCTCATAGAGCCTCTAACATAGCTCTAGACCAACACCCAAATCCGACCGTGATTGAAATCATATCTAGGCCTCACAATAATACCAGAGACTCAATCCCTAGCCTCTTTGGAGCACAACAAATGTGCCGAGACTCTCTAATCGAAGCTTCATTTTTCAGAGCAAAGGTATAAAACTTCTTTCCATCTCAAGCCTATTTGGATTCTCCATTTTATTAGGCTTAATTTAATTGCATGATTACCATATGGATGTGTTCATCTCACTTAGACGAGTCCATAGGATCAAACTTGAAGTGATTTGGTTGAGTCTAGGTCGAGATCCTAAGGTTTTAGTGTGGACGGTCATGGGATCACTCTATCGGGGACGATGACGGGGAGCCCTTTGATCAAGCATGCATCGAATAGATGGAGGAGATCGAGCCGGCAATGCTTCGGAACATAAACAGCGGGCCGAGTCAGTGTTGAGGTGGACGACAACGTCAAATGGGAGCATGCCGCGTGGCGTTCGGAGCTGCCTAAGATCGACATGGCGCCGCGCCGTTTTAATAGATAAATAAGGATTTTTCCTTTTTATTTAAATACCCCTAACTTAAACAAATCATATCTTGGTGTAGAAAAATCACAAAAATAAAATAAAAATACCTTCTTGCTTAGTGAAGAGAGGAGAAAATTGTGGAAATTATTTTAAGTGAATGTAATTCATATTTTATTTTTAATTAATTAAATAATGATTTAAATCTTTTGATTCTCCATGCATATAGGCATTTCATTATAGCTTGAAATTTTAGCATGTTGTTGCCTCTTTCTTAGGGAACATCCCCGGATTTTTGCAAAGTCAGAGGAGGTCCCTAGACAGAATCACATTTTTAGGTTAATATGCATTATTTTCTTAAAATAATCATAGAAATTAGCATGTTACTTAGAAAAATCGAAGAAAAATTTGGAAGGTTTACTATGACCAGAGAACCCTTAGGAAAATTTCTCATGAGTCAAGTTATTTAAAATACGCCGAATCTTCAAAAACCCTAAATCACTAAGATAATTAATTTTGGAAAATACCAAGAACAAAATGACTTAATTTTTGATCTCCACTATTTTTTTAGGATCCAGAGAACTCACCATAAAATTTTCAAAGCATTTTAAGTTCATTTGATAACTTAAATTGATTTTTCAAAATAATTAACATTTTTGGCACTAAAATGATTTTTAAAAAATTAGAATATAACTTGAAAAATTATAAAACTTGGTTTTTTGAGTTCTATGTGATCAGTGGTATTTTCTAAAAGTAAAATGATTTTTAAAATAAAAACTTGATTTTTAGTCTATTTTAAATATTTAACTAATTAAAAATCCCTAAAATTCACAAAAATAATAAATCTCATGGAAATGTTCTAAATTGTTTCCTAAGCACTTAAGAACAATTGGAATATTTTTGCTAGTTTTTAAAATAAAGATATTGAATTTTAAAGGTTAAAAATAATTTTTAAAGGCAAAAATGAATTTTCTTCAAAAATAATTCTAATAAATCAAATAAAATTCAAAAAAATAAAAAATCATCTCTTATAAGTTCTCTGATCTCAGAAGGACTTTTCAAAAATATAAAACATAATTTTCTCTATTTAAAATATTTTATAATTAATAAATACCCCAAAATTTAAAATAATTCTTAAAATTCAAATAAAATTTAGAAAATCATGAAATTTTGTCCAAAACATTCTATAGTCTAGATGTACCTTTGATATAAATTTTAAGGGATTATGATTTACCTTGGTCAAGATAGGAATTTTCTTTGAAAAATCCCACTTTTACATGAAAATAATTATATAAAATAAATTAAATTTTGAAAAATCACATTTTTTCCTTTTATATGTTAATTGACCCATGACGGAGGTAGGATAAAAATTTCAAAGTCATTTGAATTGAATTTAACAAATTATGAAGTGTTAGAGCCTTTGGGGCAAATATGTAATTTTGGAAATTTAGCCTTAATTAACATTTAGGCTTAATTTAAAGAGGGAAATGGGTAAACTCTGATCTTAATTTGGATGTTTGAAACATAAGGGTTTAATTGGTAGAATCAACCTCAGTTTCCCAATTAAAAGATAAGTTAATAAATTTCTAAATTATTAAAATTTGAAAGTTTATTAAAATAAAATGAACCTAGGGATAAGTTAATAAATTTCTAAATTATTAAAATTTGGAAGTTTATTAAAATTAAACGATCCTGGACTTAGGGGTATGACTTTTGAAGTCAGTAATTAATCAATTTAATACCCCTATTTTGATTTTCAAAATCAAATCATGAATTATGAGCATCCAAAGCTTTATCTTTTCAAAACTAATTAAGACACTCACCTAGGTCTTAAGGGCTTAGTAGTGACTTAGGCTAAATCAAGTTTTATTTAAATAAGGATTAGAAAAGTAAACATCATTTAAAATTAAAACATCTTTCAAACAATACAAGCCCAATTATAACCAAAATTTTGTTAAGTGTTCCAATAACACTAACTTGCCTCTTTAAGGGTCTTCACCCACATTATTTTCAAAATTAAATTACATATGGTAATTACCTTACTCTTAGGGATAATTGAGACATCAATGTTCATTGAGCATTATGGTATTTTATAAGATGAATTATAAAGAAACATAATAAGTTTAAAAGAACTTGGGATTTTCCACCAGGCAGCGAGAGAGTAGCACGGACCTGTTGCTTTCTCTAGATCTGTTGGATACCTCGGAGATCTACTAAACTTAATATATTTTGCTTGACAAAATTATCCTTAATTAAACTCTTAAGGACCCACCAAGATATGACCTAAGGTTAGATAGGTCCCCAAAATTTTACTTCCCTGTCTAATATAAACTGCTTTAAAATGCCTTTTGAGTTTCAGGTGGTGGAACGAGAAGACTCGCTAGGTACGCTTTTACAGTTTTCAGTGTTGTATTTCTCGTACTTTCATTCTGTGCTTTTATACCTGCAAACTTGCATGTCACCTTGCATGAAAACTAAAACTATCAAGATAGCCACAAAGCCAAAACCAAAACCGAAACTAAAACTAAAATCAACCAAGATAAAATTCACCGCCACAACATTCAAAATATAAAACAACTCAATGTTTAGTCACAAACAACACACAAAACTACAAATTGCAACTAAATTAAGATGTCTCTATCGGATGATCGGGAATTCCTCAAGGAGGTAACCTACGGTTTGCTAACGAGGCTTCCCACAGTCTAAATAAAATTATGGAACTCATTAAGTTGAGTTTAGTATGTTCATTTGAACTAAGTGAATCCAATAGAAAATAGTGATGTCGGAGTGAGGGAACCGTAGGATCCTAACCTATGTCGCTCTAATCTTTAACATGCGCTCATAAAATTTAAAGAACTTCAACCATAGGGCCACCTAATTTGGCATTATAACTTAACACACTAGAAAACTCAAAATCATCGCAGCGAGGAGCTTGAAGCTAGAATGGTGGGCAACACAACCATCTTCAACAACAGAACCTATCTTCCCCAGCTAAACCAATCTTCCTTCCTTAGACGAGCTTGGAGCTAGCATGGTGGGCAGCACGACCATCTTCAATAGCAAAACCTATCTTCCCCAGCTAAACCAATCTTCCTTCCTTAGATAAACAAAGCCATAGGACTTTGAGGTTGCTTGCTTATGCAACGTAAATCCTCACCTTATCTTTAATCTTTTGTACAACCCTGCTATACAATGTAAGCACTAACTCCTCTTAGGATTCCGAGGTTGTTGTTTGTCACGACCTAAATCCTCACATATTTCAGGCTATTTGTGTGATAGTTTCACATGAATGTAAGCCCTAACTAATGAAAATTGGCAGGATGAAACACCTAAATATTTCTCGTTAGAAATGAAGCCAAACATTAGGATAGCTTGGGAAGTCACCGAGGTTCTCCCTTGGATCCATGACATGCACTAGTTCTTCCTTCTTTGGACTCCACAACAGAATCTTCCAAATTTGAACTAATCCCCTTTCACACCTCTACGTCCGATCGGTTGGAGTCCTACCCTTTGAAATTCCTTGAAGATAATATTTCCTGATTTTTATCGAGAGTCTTCTAAGTATTTCTTAATTTTTATCGAGAGTCTTCTTAGGTGTTCCAAATTTGAACCAATCCCCTTTCACACCTCTACGTCCGATTTCGTTGAAGAGTCCTATATAAAATGTTCCAAATTTGAACCAATCCCCTTTCACACCTCTACGTTCGATTTTGTTGAAGAGTCCTACTCTTTGAAACTCCTTGAAGATAATATTTCCTGATTTTTATCGAGAGTCTTCTTAGGTGACTTTAGATTGAACCAATCCCCTTTCACACCTCTACGTCCGATCTCATTGAAAAGTCCTACCCTTTGAAATTTTTATTCTACAATAAAAATGTTCCAAATTTGAACTAGTCCCCTTTCACACATCTACGTCCGATTTCGTTGAAGAGTCCTACCCTTTGAAATTCTCTTTCACACCTCTACATCTGATCTCATTGAAAAGTCCTCCCCTTTGAAACTCCTTGAAGATAATATTCACACCTCTACGTCTGATTTCGTTAAAGAGTCCTACCCTTTGAAATTCCTTGAAGATAATCTTTCTGATTTTTATCGAGAGTCTTCTTAAGTGACTTTAAAATGTTCCAAATTTGAACCAATCCCCTTTCACACCTCTACGTCCGATTTCGTTAAAGAAGCTACCCTTTGAAATTCTTTGAAGATAATATTTCTTGATTTTTATCGAGAGTCTTCTTAGGTGACTACCCTTTGAAACTCCTTGAAGATAATATTTCCTGATTTTTATCGAGAGTCTTCTTAGGTGAATATAAAATGTTCCAAATTTGAACCAATCCCCTTTCACACCTCTACGTTCGATTTTGTTGAAGAGTCCTACTCTTTGAAACTCCTTGAAGATAATATTTCCTGATTTTTATCGAGAGTCTTCTTAGGTGACTTTAGATTGAACCAATCCCCTTTCACACCTCTACGTCCGATCTCATTGAAAAGTCCTACCCTTTGAAATTTTTATTCTACAATAAAAATGTTCCAAATTTGAACTAGTCCCCTTTCACACATCTACGTCCGATTTCGTTGAAGAGTCCTACCCTTTGAAATTCTCTTTCACACCTCTACATCTGATCTCATTGAAAAGTCCTCCCCTTTGAAACTCCTTGAAGATAATATTCACACCTCTACGTCTGATTTCGTTAAAGAGTCCTACCCTTTGAAATTCCTTGAAGATAATCTTTCCACCTCTACGTCCGATTTTGTTGAAGAGTCTTACCCTTTGAAATTCCTTGAAGATAATATTTCTAGATTTTTATCGAGAGTCTTCTTAGGTGACTTTGGTCATTTAAGATGTAATTAACTATAGGGGATTTCCCTTATAGGAATCATGTCCGAACCATCTTAATATAAACCATATTTAATTTTTTATATTAAATAGGGGAAATTGTCAGCAAATACAAATGTTTCACAGACCAAACGGACGTCATATATTCCTTAGTTTATTTGATCGAGCCTCATCCTCAAGTCTTGTGTTTATCCTTTGGGATAGATACATGATTTGAGGTACAACACTCTTTCATTTAAACTATGAAAAATATGGTGTCAGTTTGATTTCATATTTTTCTAAAACTAAATATATATGTAAATTAAAACGTCCTTCTGAAGCGGGCGACGGGATTTTGATTCCGGTGACCGACAGCTTCTTATGGGCAACTCCCTTCAACACCAAAATAGCGCTGACAGATGCCGTTATCAATTTTTAAAAGGTTAGGTTTGGGAGATATTTCACTTACAACTGTAACTCTTTAGTTAGCTGATCGTTCGACTACCTATCCAAAAGAATTATATAAGATGTTTTGCTAAAAGTTGATAAATTTATCTTTTCTGTGGATTTTATTGTATTAGGTATGGAGGAAGATAAAGGAATCCCTATCATTTTAGGAAGACCATTCCTTGCCACTGGAAGAGCTTTGATAGATGTGTAGAAAGGAGAACTAACAATGAGAGTTAGTGATCATGAGGTTATATTTAATATTGCAAAATAATTGAGATACCCTTCAAAAGAGCAAGGGATTGAATGCTTCAGAATGGATATCAATAAATATCTAAGCCAAAATAATTCAAGAAGACTTTCAAAAAGGAATTTGAAAAAGAATATGTGGAATATGAAGACGAGGATAAAATTTAAGATGAATATACGGAAGTGAGTAATGAAGATTTGGATTATTTTCAGAAAAAATTTGAAATGTTAGATCCTACAGAAAGTAACATGAATTTGATTTTATCTACTGAGAAACCTCCTGAATTAGAACTGAAAACACTTCCTACACTTTTAAAGTATGCATTCTTAAGAGATTTATCTACATTACTTGTTATATTATCCTCATAATTAACCGATACGTAAGTAGTAAGAACAATAATTGTTGGAAATTTTGAGAAGATATAAGAAAGTCTTTGGATGGACATTAGCTAATCTTAAAGGAATCGATCCTTCAATTTGTATGCATAGAATTTTATTGGAAGATCAACATGAACAAAGAGTTGATCCACAATGAAGATTGAATCTTATGATGAAACAAGTTGTCAAGAAAAGGTTTTTAAAATGGTTAGATGCTGAAATAATATATCATATTTCAGATAGTACTTGGGTGAGTCCAATTCATTGTGTTTCAAAGAAAGGTGATGTGACTATAGTGACATATGGAATAATGAATTAATATCAACAAAACAATTCACTGGATGAACAGATCTGCATAGATTATAGAAAATTAAATTCTGTCACTTGGAAGGTTCATTTTTTTAACCCTTTTTGGACCACGTATTGGATAGGCTGGTCGGACACACATTTTTTTGTTTTCTATATGGATATACCTGTTATTATCAAATACCTACTGCTCCAAATGATCAAGAGAAAACAACATTTACTAGTCCTTATGGAACTTTTACTTTTTGGTGAATGCTTTTTTGATTATGTAATGTACTTGCAATATTTCAACGGTGTATTGAAAAAGGGATTGAAGTCTCTATGGATGATTTTTCTGTATTGGGAATTTCTTTTAAAATATTTCTAAATCATTTAGAGAAAGTTCTAGAAATATTTGAAAAATTATAATCTTGTATTAAACTAGGAAAAATATCAATTTATGGTTGCGTGAGGAATCGTGCTTGGGCATAAGATTTTAGAAAATCGAATGGAAGTAGATCTGACAAAAATTTAGATTATATCAAACCTACCTCCACCTACTACTGTAAGAGGATCTATGAGCTTTTTAGGACATGTTGGATTTTACAGACGATATAATAGAGATTCTTAAGAAATAGCAAAGCCTTTATGCCAACATATAGAAAAAGATACAAATTTTGATTGTAACCAAGATTGCAATAAAGCCTTTGAAACTTTAAAAAAAAATTCATCACTGCTCTTATAATTGTTTCACCTAATTAGGAGAAACCTTTTCAATTAATGTGTGATGTTAGTGATTATGCAATGCGAGCTATTTTAGGGCAATGATATAATAAGATTCTTAAAGTCATATACTACGCTGGTAAAACTCTTAATGATGCTCAAATTAATTACACCACTACTGAAAGAGAGTTATTAGCCATTATTTATGCTTTTGATAAGTTTAGTTAATATCTAACTGGAGCTAAATGTGTTGTGCATACTATTCACTTGGCTATTAAATATTTAATGCGAAAGAAGGATGCAAAACCAAGATTAATTAGATGGGTACTTCTGATGCAAGAGTTTGATTTTATAGTAGTCGATAGGAAAAGGGCTGACAATCAAATTACTGATCATCTGTCTACGCTAGAATAGGAAGAAATACTTGATCTGGAAAAAGAAATTAGTGAAACTATTCATGGTAAACAACTTTATGCTGTAAAAGGATGGGAAACACCTTAGTGATATTGTGAATTATATTGTTAGTGGTATTTTATCATATGGAATGACAAAGCAACAGGAAAAGAAATTCATTCATAATGTAAAATCTTATTTTTGGGGTGAGACAATGTGTACCTTATAAAAAATTCAGGAAATTATCCAAAAATGTCATGATTATGAATTTGGCGGTCATTTTGGTAATTATAGAACTGTTCTTAAAATTTTACAATTTGGATTTTATTAGCATACTCGATTTAGAGATGTTAGTATATATAAAAATATATTTGTGATTAGTGTCAGAGAATAGGCAATATTTCAGAAAGAAATGAAATGCCCCTAAATTTTAATTTGGAAATTGAAATTTTTGATGCATGGGGATTGCATTTTATGTGACCATTTATACCTTCATTTAGAAAAGTGTATATATTGATTGCAGTGGATTATGTTTCAAAATGGATTGAAGCAAGTGTTTTACCTTGATGTGATGCTCGTTGTGTTTCAAAATTTTAATTAAAAATATTTTTACAAGATATGTAATGCCGAGAGTAATCTTTACCGATGGAGGATCTCATATTGGAAATGCAACAATTGCAAGGTTGGTGGAAAAATATAATATATTGCATAAAATTTTAACTACTCTTCATCCCCAGATTAGTGGTTTGGAAGAAGTATCTAGTCATGAAATTAAAAGAATTTTGGGAAAAATTGTGTATCCTAATAAAATGGATTGGTTTGCTAGATTATATATTGCTTTATGAGCATACATGATATCTTGTAAGACACCTACACGAATGTTCTATATAGATTAATTTTTGGGAAGACTTGTCACTTAATAGTAGAATTGGAGCATAAAGCTTATTCAACAATTAAGGAATTCAATTTAAATTTGAAAGATGCTCGTGAGAAAAGATTATTGCAATTGAATGAGCTTGAAGAAATTAGGAATGAATCTTACAATAATGCTAGGATTTATAAGGAAAGAATGAAAGAATGGCATGATCAAAAGATAATATAAAAGGAATTTGAGCCTGGATAGTAAGTTTTATTATATGAAACATGATTGAAATTATTTCCTGGAAAACTGAAGTCTTGGTGGAAAGGGCCATTCAGAATTGCAAAATCTATCCCTATAGAGCTGTTATTATTGAAGATCCCAAGAATTGAAGGATATTTAAAGTGAATGGACACAGATTGAAATCATATTTTGATGGTCATAGACCTGTTTTTAAAGAGACTGTAATGTTAGGTCACCTATAATAAAGACTAGAGTTTCAGGCTGACGACATTAAACTAAGTGCTTTGTGGGAGGCAACCCATATTTATTGTTGTTTATTTTGCTTTTATGTTTTTATTCAGAATATTTAACATATATTTATATTTTTACTTTTATAGATTCCATGTATTTGAGAAATTTGATATTAAGAAAATAGTTAGAAACATATTTATTTACCTAATTTTATGGAATCAAAATCAAAATGGTGAATTTTTTGGAAGTGACGCCTGAAGCGCCACATTCCAGAGAGCTGGCACTTGAAGAGCCAGAATAGGAGGCTGAAGCACCGCTGTGATGAAAATGTCTTAAAACTTTTGAAAGGCTATTTTTAACAATTTTTTGCGAGTTATTCTCCTTATAACTCCAAAAAATGGATTCCAAAGTCAATTTTAGGGGGGAAAATGAGGGAAGAGTCACTACTTTTCAATTCTTATTAGTTCACACTCTAAAAATTTTGCGAGATTTGGAATTTTCAGCCAGAGAAAGTTTGTCATTTTTGATCTGCAGAAGTTACATGATCATGTTCTTGTGAAAAAGTGGCTAATCAAAGAAAGGGGATTTGTGAATCGAGGATTCAACACACCGAATACTCGAGTGGAAGAGATTATTGTGTAGAGACTCTGAGGAGTGCTTTGATACACTAAGGTAACCATAGTTTTCCTAGTGATGAAAGAGTTTTATGCAAATCTACATGAAATCATCCAAGGAATTGTCTATGTGCGAGTTAGGTTTGTGTAATTCACTCATTTAAGAATAAACGAGATGTTTAGCATTGAAAGTGTTCCTATTTGCCACTACGCATATCTTACCCCTGCAAGAGATAATATGAATAAACTCTATCGATATCTTATGGATGAAGAAACAAATCAGTAGGCCAGAGATGACGGCTAGAGATGATGGAAATATAAGATTTTCTTCATAATTGTTAAATCTTGCATCTAAGGTGTGACATTTCTTTATTGCATCGAAATTACTCCCCACTATGAAAATCAGTAAAGTAACTAAGGTGAGTGCTATGATGAATTTCTGTATTCAAACTAGAAAACGTGTTCATATTAGTGCAATAATTTTGAAATCAGTTTTGGGTTTGATTGTCAATGGATCTGCAACTGGGCTAGGACATCCATCCACAATTTTCCTACTATGCAGGCAATCGTAAGGACCTTATGAGAGTTGGGAGAAACTGCTTCTTTCCTGGAAGCCGATGAGCCCAAAAGTCTATTGCAATTGTATTGGAATGAGAGATGAGAATGATATGAATGTACTGATGGATCATGCATCACAGAATTCATCACCTCTTCAGCCTTACTTCAGTTTGAACGTACTTTAGAGATGGATCAAGAAGATTGAAAAAGGGGTATAAAGCCATATGAATGCAAGAGGGAATGTTTATAAAATGTTGGATCATTTGGACTGGAGGCTGAAGGAACATTTTGAGCATACTAGACAAATTGAAGATGGTTTAGTACATAAGTTCTAGAAATATGCTTGGATTGAGGAAGATTCAACTGATGAATTTCCTTATCAACCTTTCTACAACTTGTACGTGCACTACCAATCCATGGGAGATAATGGCACGTGAGATTTGTATATGCATATATTTATGAAGTTGACACCACTTAACGACCCTAAAAACTCAAAGGAGGCAGATTTAGAATAGATATGCAAAATATAATTTATCCTTTAAAACTTTTTCTTAAACTGCCAAATCTCTCCTAAATATCAACGCAAGTATACGTATCATGCAATTAATAAAGGGCTCTAATGGAGTCTTAGTTATCGATCCCACAAGGTAGTTGGAAAATCTTAAAGTAATTTATGGAAATTATTTTATAATAAAAAGAAAAAAAAGGAAAGTTCAAATTTAAGAAAGCATCCTTCCCCTTTACAATGAGTATATGATTTGTGAAGAAATTGAAATCATTTGAATATATATATATATATATATATATATATATTGCAAAAAGGAGCCTCTTCTGTCTCCCTCCATGTTGATTAATTAAATTTGGGCATTACATCCAAAGAGTGTTACAGTAGGGAGAAGAGAGAGTGAAAGGCTACAACAAAATGTAAGGCAAGTTAAGAAAATACAAGGCATGTCTAAACTAGAAAAAAAATAAATTATGCATCTAGCTCCTAGCAATTCTGAGGTAAGGTATTTGTAATTTGTCACCCTTTAACAGGTCAGCCAGAATCTGTGTAGGGTTAGTAGCAATAGTTACTCTTTGGGATTCTGCACCTTCAATCGCTAGGCAATTAGCTGGTTTGTTTCCCTCCTTATAGGTAAAACAGTAATTGACTTGTATCTCCTTGTTGAGATGTTTTATCCTAATAATCCATTGTTGGATATGCCAAGGAGGTACAACTATACCTGTCATGTACTCAATCAACACAGAGGAATCAACCTCAGCTTGGATTTGTGTCCATCTGTTTATGGCTGCCATGTTGATGGCCCAATATAGAGCAGCTGTCTCAGCTTCCAGGGCATCTTCAATAGTAATTAGAGCTTTGAAGTACATTATGCATCTGCCTTTATAATCTCTTAACACCCCTCCAATTCCTACTGTGTGGGCTGAAAAGCTTCCATCAGTGTTAACTTTAAGGTGGGGATAAATAGGTTTTTTCCATTGGACTTTAATGCCTTTCTGCAGGTCTGATCCATGCTTTGGTTCATCTTAGGGATGTTTGGAAACTCCTTCCAAATGATCAGCTTTTTGATATAAGCAAGATAATTTGCCTCCACTGTTGCAGTAGTCACATTATGCTCTTCATGCTTGTTTTTGTTCCTTGCATTCCAAATGAACCAAGCAGTGATGAAAGGGATTGCACAAAGTTTAACTTTTTGCCAGTCAGCACTTCTTAAGTTGTTCCCACCCCAAGTTAATAGTGTTGATGTGGAAATTAGTTGTCGAGGAGCTCCAAACCTTCATGGAGAAGTCACATTGGAAAAATAGATGAGTAGATGTCTCTTCACTACTCTGGCAGAGATAGCATTTTGAAGGCCCCTTCTAGCCCTTTAACTTGAGAATGTCATCTTTAGGGATTAAGTTATTCAACACTCTCTAAGAGAAGAATGCCATATAGGGGGATAGGAATTTTCATCCACAAATTATCTCCCCAAGAGGTTCCCTCCCAGGTGAACAACTGATTATAAATAGCTTGGGTCACACTCTTGGTTGAGTTATATTTTATAATCACCCTATACTTGTTATTTCTGTCAAATTGGATTTTTGATATCTTCCTCGTGGAGTTTTCTGTGACAACCTTTTGGAGTACTTCCTGAGACCACTTCTGCCCCTCCCAACAATCCTTCACCATGAGGTTCTTTTCCAAATTCTCATCCAAGGGTTCAATTGTGTTCTCTGGGCACCATTTGTCCTGCCAAAAGGTGATGTTTCTTTGTCCCAACTCCCAAGTGTAAAGATTCTTAGCTTGTTTCTTCATTTTCAACATCTATTTCCAGGTCTTAGAGTCCCCAAGTTTGGCCCTCACTTGGTTAGGGTGATCAGTTCTGCAATACTTGGAGTGCATGAAATTTGCCTAGAGGTTGTCGTTCTATTTGAACTTCAGCCATAGTTTGCACATACTAATTTGGTGTAGCTGTTAAAATCCCTTGAAGCCTAAACCCCCAGCATATAGAGGTTTGGCAGCTTTCTGCCAGCTGGCCCAGATCATTTGTTTCCTTTGCCCAGACCACAAGAATCTGTTGAGGTTCTTTCTAACATAAACTATTTTGTGCCAAATAGGAGCAATCATATTCTTTACCCTCTTCCAAGTGTTAGAAAGAACATTGCCTAATCCGGTGTTTGGTCTCTAATTCCGTAGTTAGGCTGGGAGGAAACCAACCGTGACTCCAGAGCTCCCACTACTACCTCCCCTGAGGGCTAACAATCTCGCATCAGTTTCTAATCAACTGAACCAAATTGGGTGTTTTAATCTGTCACCTTAAAATCTCTAATTTTGCATCCAACAAAAGTATATTTCTTTATTTATTTGCACCCAATCCCATGGATGACATACTCTCTCATGAAATTAAATGTGACTCTTTCTATGTTGTAGAAATCATATCTCATTTAAGAACATGTCTCTCAACAAGTTTTAACATTTCAATTGGCCAGATCCTAAAGTAAATGAAGATCGGACTTCAAATCATCACAAATTATTATTATTTAAGACCTTCAAAAACAAAATCTATTCTTCAAAAAACCATATCTTCAAATTAGGGAGAAGGATAAAGAAGACTACTCCGAATTCATGAGAAGGATACGATAAAACATGAATTACATATATAAAATCGAGTTTACAAAGCAAAAGAAATAAAAATACAACTTATCTTACAATTCTTCCCAAGAAAATTCCTAGAAGTTCTCTCGAAGTCTTTCTCTCTCTTTATAAACAGTCTCCATTCTCTCTTAGAAATGTAATGAAGAAGAAATCTCTCACCTTCCCTCTCCTCTTACAAACCTAGAAGAAAATCTCTTCTTCTCTCTCTCTAACCCTCACGCCATACATAAAAACCTCTCTTTTTGTCCCACACTTAGCCTCTTCAAGTCTTCTTCTTTTATTTTGGGCTTCCTTCTTTTGAACATAATTCAAAATTCTCTCCAAAAGTTATTTCTTTGGAAATCAAAAGATGTGTCATTTGATCTGAGAGTCATATCCCTTCATAAAAGAACCTTCCAATGTGTCTAGATGCATTGAATCACTCCAAGGGGTGTGTAGAACAAGTGTGTTTTTGAAAATTCATGCAAAATTTGTCTCAAATTGCCTTAATTTGAAAACGTTGGTCCTAGCGCTTCATGCCCCGATCTGGCGCATCAAGAGATAGCTCTCTAGATTTTGGCGTATGATGCGCTAGAACCCAAAATTGGCTCTTTTTGCTCCAAATTTTGTCATTTTTGCCATTTTTTCTTCAAATGCTTAAAAATGATATATCTGCAACAAAAACAAAAACATACCCTTCTTTAAAGTGCAATATCTCCAAAAATAAGCATAAAATAGGTACTTGAAACAATATATTATTTTGGTAATATCAAAATACCTTGAACTTAAATGTTACTTGTCCTCAAGTGACACTTTTATTACATAAAAATACATTGCTTAAGATAGAGATTAAATTATAACTTCTATACCTTAGTTTAATAAATAGAATAACAAAATTTAAGAAAAACCCTTTAATAACTTAGATTTAAATTCTAAGTCTAGAAATACTTAGTAATCAAATTTATGAATTCTGTATCACTATTCATTTTAAGAAGAATTGCAATTTTTCATATTAAGGATATTTAGAACATTCATATGAAAAAGAAATTCATGAAAACATTACTGGGAATGCTACTAATAATCCAATACGAGTTTAGAAAATGTAATAAAACCTTTTCCTTATGTTGACTCAAATGAAGCCAATTTTTTATTAGACATTTCCTCAAGCTTCTCCTCACTTATATTTTTTTTCTTTTCTTTTTCTTTTTTTATTTTATTTTAGGATCTTTTCAATCCTTTATTTTCTTTTTCTTTTTCTTTTTCAAATGAGGATTACTATATCTGGATAGCCTTTAATGATTTTGAACTTCATTATCCTCTTCTTAAAGTCAAAACTCTATACCTTTCCTTACATTATAAATTCATATTAGTTTATGATTTTTCATAAAGTCTCATTCCTTTTATTCTTGCATGAAACTCTAAAATTCTTCTCACTTCAAAAATATAATTTCCTTTACTTTAAATAGAAAGCATTGTCTTATCCTATTATACAAAGTATCTTCAACTTTAGAATTGACCTTCATTATTGAAAACCCTTTACCTAAATTTACTATAATACTTATAAATAGAAGTGTAGTCATTTAAATTTAAATCTTAATACTCTAGGCCATATTAAATTATTTTCTAAAAATATAGTTATTGAAGGACAAATAAAATTTAATTTACTCCTTTTTAAAAGAATTTTTTTTCTTTCCCAAAAAATTAAGTTCTTAAATGACTTTAAAAATATTTTGGATATGAAATTTAATAGATGAAAGAAAATAGTAAATGCATGAAAATAAAAGCTGACCTGTAGAGGATTCCTGACAATGAAACTGGGCTCTGGTATACTGCTACATAGAGACTTTAAAGCATTAAATAAAACATAATATTCTCTAGAAAACTTGCTGAGAATTAAAAACATAAATGCAAAAAAATGAAATACTAAACTGTTAAACTAAACTAAAAATACTAAAAATGTAGAAAAAAATGAAAGTCTATAATAATTATTACAGATTCAGTTCACAACACAACATAAAAAGTCTTTTTACTACAACAAGTTTCAAATAAAATTACATCCTAATACAAACAAAAACAACAAACAAACATCAAAATAACTAAAAAAGACTCATAAAACATCATTCTTCATCTTCTTCCTCTTTATCATCTGATTCTTCTTCTTCTTCTTCTTCTTCATGGATGGGAGCATGTGGAGTCAAAATGATACACAAAAAATATATGCATATTTAGACCTATATTTTATACTCATTTTTGGTGATATTGCGCTTAAAAGGAAGCTATTTCTCATGTTTTATGGTTGGTTATTGATTTTTAGGACTTAAAGCAAAAAGGAAGCAAAAAGGACAGAATTTGAAGTCAAAATGACATTTTTGAAGAAAAACTCAACACCGACAGCACCAGGAGTAGCACCTATGGTGCCAAGAGAAGCACTGACGACACCATTTGACAAAGAGCATGGAATTAATTCATGGACCATTCGTGCGCACGGTGCTAGAATGGGCTCCGACAGAGCCAATGTTTGTGCAAGACCTATTTCTAGAAGATTCAAAAAAATTTGGATGCTTTTTGAAGAGTTTTGGATTCACCTAATCAGAAAACTCCCTCTTCCACTCCCCCCAACCGCATAGAGTCCATTAGTCATTTATTTTCTTAGAGATTTGAGTTTTTGTGGTGAGTTTAAGTGTGAATTCCTTTCTAAGAGTTGTTAAAGAGGGAGAGAAGTGAGAGATTTCTTCTTTCTACATCGTTTAAGAGAGAATCAAAAGTATTATAAAGAGAGAAAGAGTCCAAGAGAGGCTACAAGGGATTTTCTTTAAAAAAGAGTTTCAGATAAGTGTTGTTTGCTTACTATTATATTATGAACTTTCTTTTATATATAAAATTTGTGTTTTATTATATCTTTCTCATGAAGTATGAGTAGCTTCCTCTATCTTTCTTCCTACTCTGAGATATGGTTAAATGAAGAGATAATTTGGATGTGCCAATTTTAAAATATAAAATAAATTGTGATGGTTTTTCAATTCCTTTCTTAATTTACTTTTCAATATGGTCACTTGAAATTTTTAAAAAATGTTGTGAAACATATGATCTAGGAAATGGAGTATTAGTTCTACAATAGAGTGAGAATCACATTTAATTCCATGGAGGAGTATTTTTTTCATGAAATTAAGTGCAAATAAATAAGGAAATTTACATTGTTGGGTGTAGAAATGGAGATTTTAGCGTGACAGACTAAAATCCTCAATTAGGTCTTAGTGTTTAAGAAATAAAGCGAGAGATAGCCTTCAGGGGAAGTGAAGTGGGAGCTTTGGAGTGAGAGCCAGTATCCTCCTAGCCAAACAAAGAATTTTGAGACTAAACATGAGATTAGCCAATGATTCTCTATAAGACTGAATCAGGGTAGAGAATTAAAATTGCTCCTATTTGGCTCAATACATGTTTAAACCATTTATTTCATCTCATTTTACCAAAAACTCATTGTTGTGGGAAAGTTGATTTTTATATTAGATAACTTCGTCACATAAACATAGTTTGATAGTTATTATTTAAACTTTGCATTTCAGCTTTGCTGGTAGTTAATAATTTAGTTTTGATAGTACATCAAATATTCAAAATTAGTGACACTAATTTTATTTTATTGCTTTGAATTTCCAAGTTAATTTATCATTTCAAAATTAAACATTCCTCGTGGAATCGATATATGGTGCTTAAATAGAAAGTCCTGTATATTTTGATAACGATACATATACTTGCTTAAATTTCTTATTCATAAAATAACACATCAAGTTTTTGGCACTATTGAAAAGCGGAGTCAACTTTATATATTTTGCACAACTATATCATTGAAATCCAATTTTTGGCAATGTTGTTAGGGAAGGTAACGGTAAATTAAATAGATTTAATAAATTAGGAAATTTAGTGATAAATATAAAATATAAAATATAAAATATGATAAAACCAAAAATGCAAATATATATATATATATATATATATATATATATATATATATATATATATAT
>JXCR01146926.1:300991-334538 GCA_002079205.1 Phalaenopsis hybrid cultivar | reverse complement strand
CCTTGGACCCCAACAAACATATTGAGCACCTCTGATCAAAGCCTCCCTTCTCAGAGCAAAGGTATAAAACTTCTCCTTCACCCGAGCTTATTTTGATTCTCCATTTACTTAAGCTTGATTTCATGGGATCTTAACTGTATAAATATGTTTGTCTCACTTAGACGAGTCCATAGGATCAAACTCAAAATGATTTGGTTGAGTTGTCAGGCTGAGATCTTAAGGTTTTAGTGTGGACGGGCACGAGATCATTCTATCGGGGACGATGACGGGGAGTCGTTCGATCGAGCGTGTATCAAATGGACTGAGGAGATCGAGTCGGACAGCGCTTTGGGACATAAACAGCGGGCCGAGTCAGCAAGCTACGTGGACGACGACATCCAACCAGAGCGCGCCACGCATGCTTTCGGAGCCGTCATGGGTTGAGGTGGCACGCGCGGTTTAAATAGAAAAATAGGGGTATTTACTTATTTATTTAATCCCCAAAACGTCAAAAATGCTTAACTTTGTGTAGAAAAATCAAAAAAATAAAATAAAAATACCCTCTTGCTCAGTGAACATAGGAGAATAATGTGGAATAATTTTCAAGTCTATTTGGTGCATATTATTTTTTAATTAATTAAACACTATTTTGAATCATTTGATTCTCCATGCATATTGACACATCACCTTGGCTTTCAAATTTTGACTTGTTGTAGCCTCTATAAGGGGGAATATTCTCTGATTTTCCCAAAGTCAGAGGAGGTTCCTACATAGAGATCCATATTTTCCAAGTTAGTTCATATCATTTCCTTAAAATAATCATGGTAATTAGCATATTGGTTATTAAATCGCAAGAAAATTTTGGAAGGTCTACCATAACCAGAGAAACCTTTAAAATTAAATTCATGGGTCAAGTCATTTAAAACATCCTTAAAATTTTCAAATGCTAAATCACTAAGATAATTAATTTTGAAAATTTTAAATATTTAAATGACTTGATTTTTGATCTTCATTGTGATTTATGATCCAGAGAACTCATCATAAAAGTTTCAAAATATTTTGAGTTCACTTGATAACTTAAATTGATTTTTAAAGATAAATACCATGCCTAACATTTAAATGATTTTTAAAAAATCAAGATATAACTCAAAAAATTTTGAAACTTAGTTTTTTGAGTTCTCTGTGATCAAGGATATTTTCTAAAAATAAAATGATATTTAAAAACAAAATTTGATTTTTAGCCTATTCTAAATATTTAAATAATTAAAAAATTCATAAAAGTCATAAAAATAATAAAACTCATGGATTATAATTTACCTTGGTCAAGTTAGGAATTTTCTTTGAAAATCCTATTTTTGCATTAAAATAAATATATAAATTGAATTAAATTTTGAAAAATCACATTTCCTCCTCTCATGTCTCAATTGACCCGTGGGAGGTAGGATAAAAATTTCAAAGTCATTTGAATTGAATTTGACAAATTATGAAGTGTTAGAGACTTAGGGGTAATTGTGTTATTTTGGAAATTTTGCCTTAATTAAAATTTAGGATTAATTCAAGGAGGGAAAATGGGTAACCTCTAATCTTAATCAATTTATTTGATGCTTGAAACAAAAGGGGTTAATTGGTAGAAATCAATTTCATTTTCCTCATTAAAAAGATAAGTTAATAAATTTCTTAAATTTGGAAGTTTATTAAAATTAAATGATTCTAGACTTAGGGGTATGACTTTGGAAGCCAATAATTAATCTATTTAATACCCCTATCTTGATTTTCAAAAAAAAAAATTAAATCATGAATCATGACCACTTAAAGCTTAACCCTTTACAAAACTAATTAGGACACCCACCTAGGCCTTAAGGGCTTAGTGGTGACTTAGGGTAAATAAAAAAAATGATTAAACAAGGACTAGAGAAAAATAAACATGATTAAATCAAATGTCCTTGAAACACCACTAAGCCCAATTAGGATTAAAATTTTGCTAGGGTTCAAATTACACTAACTTGCCCCTTTAAGGGTCTTCACCCACATAATTCTTAAATTGAATGGCAAATTACATTAACTTGCCTCTTTAAGGGTCTTCACCCACATAATTTTCAAATTAAATGATATGAAATTACACTAACTTGCCCCTTTAAGGGTCTTCACCCACATAATTCTTAAATTGAATGACAAGTGATAATTACCCCTTTTTTATGGATAATTGAGACATCAGTGTTGACTGAGTAATAAGGGTATTTACAGGATATACCATTAAACAACATAATAAGTTCAAATGGACTCGAGGCTTTTCATCAGTTGGTGAGAGGAAGGCATGGACCTGCTTCCCCCTCCTAACCTGTTGGATACCTAAGAGGCCTATTAAACTTTATATTCATTGCTCAATGAAATCATCCTTAATTAAACTTTTAAGGACTCACCAAAACATGACATAGGGTTAGGAAAACCACCAAAATCTTACCTTTTCCTGCTCTTCATAAACTGCTTTAACATGCATTTTAAGTTTCAGGTGGTGGAACGAGAAGACTCGTAAGGTACACTTTTACAGTTTTCAGCGTTGTCCTTCTGGTACTTTCATACTATACTTTTATACCCCCAAATTTGCATGCTAAACAACGATTGTCACCCTGCATGAAAACTAAAACCATCAGGATAGCCACATAACCATAACCATAACCAAAATTAAATCGAAAAGATTAAACTCACCTCCACAACATTCAAAATATAAAACAACTCAAAATTTAATCACAAACATCACACAAAATCACGATAGCCACAGAACCAAAATAATCCCAAAACCAAAGCCAAAACCAAAACTAAAACTAAAATCAACCAAGATAAAATTCACCTCTTGCATGTTAACCAAAACCATAACCAAAACCAAAACTAAAATCAACCAAGATAAAATTCATCGCTTTGCATGTTAACCATAACCCAAAACCAAAATTAAAAATCAACCAAGATAAAATTCCCCGCCAGGATATCCACAAAACCAAAACCAAAACTAAAACTAAAATCAACCAAGATAAAATTCACCCCCACGCATTCAAAATATAAAACAACTCAAAATTTAATCACAAACATCACATAAAACCACAACTTCAATTAAATATTAACTTGCATGTTAACCAAAACCAAAACTAAAATCAACCAAGATAAAATTCACCGCCACAACATTCGAATAAACCAAAACCAAAGCTAAAACTAAAATCAACCAAGATAAAATTCACCCCCACAACATTCAAAATGTAAAACAACTCAAAATTTAATCACAAACATCACACAAAACTACAATTGCAACTAAATTAAGACGTCTCTATCCAAAATTTAATCACAAACATCATATAAAACCACAACTTTAACTTAATTAAGATGTCTCTATTTGATGATCGACTAAAACTAAAATCAACCAAGATAAAATTCACCCCCACAACATTCAAAATATAAAACAATTCAAAGACACAACATCACATAAAACTACAACTTCAACCAAATTAAGACGTCTCTATCGGATGATCGGGAATCACTTGGAGGAGGTAACCTACGGTTGCTAACGAGGCTTCCTACGGTTTAAATGAAATTATGGAACTTATTAAGTTGGGTTTAGTAAGTTCATTTGGACTAAGTGAATCCAATAAAAATTAGTGGTGCCGGAACGAGGGAACCGTAGGATCCTAACCAGTGTCGCTCTAATCAACTTTAATATGCCCTCATAAGATTTAAAAAACTTCAACCATAAGGGCACTTGATTTGATATTATAACTTGACACACTAGATAACTCAAACTTGTCGCGGTGAGGAACTTGGAGCTAGCATGGTGGGACACGGCCATCTTCAACAGCAAATCGTCGCGACAAGAGCTTGGAGCTAGCTTGGTGGGCAGCACGACCATCTTCAACAGCAAAACTTAGTCTCCCCAGCTAAACCAATCTTCCTTCCTTAGACTTAAACAACAAAGCCATAGGACTTCAAGGTCAAGCTAAACCAATCTTCCTTCCTTAAACTTAAGCAACAAAGCCATAGGACTTTGAGGTTGTTTTTATTGCAACGTAAATCCTCACCTTATCTTTAGGCCTTTGTATAGCCCTGCTATACAATATAAGCCCTAAAACGTAAATCCTCACCTTATCTTTAGGCCTTTGCATAGCCCTGCTATACAATATAAGCCCTAAACGTAAATCCTCACCTTATCTTTAGGCCTTTGCATAGCCCTGCTATACAATATAAGCCCTAACACATAAATCCTCACCTTATCTTTAGGCCTTTGTATAGCCCTGCTATACAATATAAGCCCTAACTCATAAATCCTCACCTCTAGGCCTTTGCATAGCCCTGCTATACAATATAAGCCCTAACTCGTCTTAGGACTCCAAGGTTGTCGCCTTTGCATAGCCCTGCTATACAATATAAGCCCTAACTCATCTTAGGATTCTGAGGTTGTCTTTTATCACGACTTAAACCCTCACATCTTCCAGGCTATTTGTGTGATCATTTCACACGAATGTAAGCCCTAACTAATAAAATTGGTAGGATGAAACACCTAAATATTTCTCCTCAAAATTGAAGCCAAACATTAGGATAGCTTGGGAAGTCATCGAAATTCTCCTCTAGATCCATGACAACCCGTAGTTCTTCTTCCTTTGGATTCTACAATAAAATGCTCCAAATTTTAACCAATCCCCTCTCACACCTCTACGTCTGATTTTGTTGAAGAGTCCTACCCTTTGAAACTCCCCTTTCACACCTCTACATCTGATCTCATTGAAAAGTCCTCCCCTTTGAAACTCCTTGAAGATAATATTCACACCTCTACGTCTGATTTCGTTAAAGAGTCCTACCCTTTGAAATTCCTTGAAGATAATCTTTCTGATTTTTATCGAGAGTCTTCTTAAGTGACTTTGGTCATTTAAGATGTAATTAACTATAAGGGCTTGCCCTTATAGGAAGCATATCCGAACCCAGCTTAATATAAGCCCTATTTAATCCTTTATATTAAATAGGAGAACTTGTCGACAAATACAAAGGTTTCGCAGACCAAACAAATGTCATACTTTCTTTAGTTTTTTTGATCGAGCCTCATCCTCAAGTCTTGTGTTTATCTTTCGGGATAGATATAGGAATTGAGGTACAGTGCTCTTTCATTTTAAACTATAAAAAATATGGGGTCAGTTTGATTTCATACTTCAACGTCCTTCCAAAGCGGGCGGCGGGATTTTGATTTCGATGACCAACAGCTTCTTAAGGGCAACTCCCCAGAAACCATCCCCAAAATAACACCGACAGCTTCTCGCGACTCCGCTGGGGACAGGCTTTTCTTTCCATGTAAATCAAAAAAATATTATTATCGGTAATATGTCCATGTCCCTCTTGGACCAAATTACCCTTCTTCCGTTGGCGTACTTTACTCATTTCTATCTTGGGAAATTACAGCTAACTCCTTCAACTTCAGGACTAGCTGTTCAACCATCTTTGAACAGAAGGGTTCAGAAGGCCATTAAGAACTCTTTAAATTTTCATGTGGGGTCGGACCCCCAATAGGTGTGTTGGTGGACTAATTCCACCTGGGCATTTTTTTTTTGCCTTGAATTGGGTCCTGCACTGGGTCCTACATTTTTCACAACTCCTTCTCACATTTGGTTTGCTACTTCGTAAATTGAACCAAATTGTGTTGTGTTGTGTGCACTTTGAAATATTAATTAAATTTTAAATAAAAAGATGTTAAAATTTACCTGTAAATTAAGACCCGCCCGGTCTACAGATTAACCTCTACTTTCAGTGCTTGCACTAAAGATTACGAGGTTTTTGGCCATATAGCTAACCCTAAAACTTTCTGTTTTAAATCCCGCTGCGATGGACTACCCAACGCTGACCTTTTCCAGCAACCTACCAAAGGACTGCAGCGCCCGTAATGTTGCTCTCACCATCAAGTTTGGAGCTGGATTTGAAGACCTCGAGGTAATCCTTGAGAAAGCCCCGTTTGTGGTAAGGAAGACCGCTGCCCCAAAAGTTCAAGAGCCGTCTGTAGAATTCAGTTTGAGCTGCCCTCAGGATTTCCCTGCCGGTAACAAGGCTAAAGCTTCCATCATCAAACCTGCTATCCCCGCTGCTGCTAAGGGGAAGGAAGTGATGATTGTTGAAAATTTGACTGAAGGATTAACTATTCCGCCACCCGTGTTTGAGATTGGGTCAAGCTCAAGGACTGTACCACTGATCCGAACTCAAAGGAGGAACCATAATAAGAGAATTTGAAGGGCTATCAAAGCCCAGACTCCTGAGAACACATTTGATGAGGAGGAGCCTCTTCAAGTTGAAGAGGTATTACCATAAATTTTCCCACTTCTACGAGGGAGTAGATATTATCCTCTGACAGATACTGATGGATATGAGAGTATCCGGAAGATTGCTGCCGCATTACTATCACCTCATGGACATGGTGAGAAGGGAAAGAAATTCAGCCCCATCACTCGAGTTAGTGCAGTCTTCAGAAGACTTGCCACTAAAGAAGGATGTTCTGTTAATGAATTACTTAAATGAGTGGGACATGCAATTTCCCCTCATATGAAGAATGAAATTTTTAAGGATATTACGTCCGCTAGACAATCTCGTAGGTCGACTATAAAGTCACCTACCCGTGTTCCCGTCTGGCTTCGTTTGGGACAATGAGTTGATACTGCTATAGCCACCACCAACCATACCACCGCCATGACCGCAGGTCGCCGGCCGATTAAGTTAAGACTGGGTCCAAGAAGCTTACCAGTCATTCCTGCAATCATGGAAAGAAAGACAAGATGATTACCTGACACTGTAGCCGGTCTACACCACGGGGAGGATACCTTCCCTCAACATACCGATGTCTCTACTCAGACGTCCCGTCCTGAGGCATCTTTGTCAAAGAAGAAGAGGTTATGGGTACCCAAGGTTGTTGCACCGATACAGTTCAGTGAGCTTGCAGGACAGGAAGCAAAACAAGTACCTGAAATATATGACATCGTCGCGACAATAGCCAGCGAGATGGAGGAACAAGTTGAAGATTTCCATCAAGGTCCTCAAAATTTTAAAGCAATCAAGGAATCGATAATTGAGGAAAATGTTGAGAAACTCAGGATCAAAATTTCTGAGTTAGCTCGAGAACACGGAGTTTCCGTCAATAGTGACAATGAAGATTTTGATTATAATAATTATTTGGTGGAAGATTTCATGGATTTCCATGTGATCGAAACCAAAGCTACCACATCTGCGCGCGAGGCTCAACCTCACACTAAAGAGAACGCCGTAGATGAGATGCGTAGGGTTATCCTCCTTAGGGATGAGCAAGTCATTCTATTGGAGAAAAGAATAGAGGAGATGACTGCAGCTATGACCTCTATGACCACCATTCAGGGGCAATCACAAGCACCAAGATGGGCTTCTCCAGGGATTAATCAGCCAGAACTCATACACATCGCAGATGAAAGAAGGGAGGCTACTTTGATAGACAAAGAAGAACAACCAAAAAAGGATTCCCCATCAAGTTCCATGCCAGAAAAGGAGTTCAAGCAAATGATTGAACAAGTACGGGATGCCTTAGCCCAGTCCAAGGGCGATGCATCAATTTTAAAGGGTAGACCTTACCCAGAGGAGTTTGATGTCGTGCCTTTCCCCAAGGGTTTTGTGACCCCAAACCTCAAGATTTTCGATGGGATAGAAAATACCAGATAGCACATAGCACATTTTTGAGCCAATTGTGGCAACACAAGGAATAGCGAGGCTCTACTCTGTCAGCAGTTCGTCAGCAGCTTGTCAGGGATTGCTTTCGACTAGTACGCCGACCTGCCCAACGGGTCAGTTAAAATATTTTTTGAATTGGAATAGTTATTTGTGAAAAGATTTGCTGGGGCACAACATCATGTGTCTATTGGAGAACTCATGATGGAGAAGCAGAAGCCTAGTGAAACCTTGACAGACTATATTTTGAGGTGGAGAAACCTTAGCATGAAATGTGAACCTCAGCTACAGGAACATCAAGAGATTGAGATTCTACTCAAAAGCATTCATGGGCCAGTAGCTTTCATGCTTAAGGGACTCACCATCAAATCCTTCGAGAAGCTACTCAGTAAAGCCAGCAGTCTTCAAGAAGAAATGAAGCACATGGAGCCGCATGCAAAGGCTAAGGTGACCAGATTGTTCAAAAAGAAATTAGGGGTAGTCGCAACTGTTGACAAAGGAAAGCAGCCGATAAAGATATATGCAGAAGATCATCGTCAGTCTTCGTCACAGTACCCTTAGAAACAGAGCAGCCAATCCAACCAACGGCCGTCTCAGAAGGGAACATCTCGAACAACGGGTAAAAGAATATCCCTGTTAGAGAGACAAAAAGTTGTTTACTCCTTAAAAGATGAAGCTGTACCTAAAATATTCAAAAGCTTGATGAAGAAACCAGAATTCAAACTACCTGATCCAGAGAAAACCGAAGAGGAAGATAAGATGAATGAACCAAATTATTACCCATACCACTGGTTGCTTGGACACACTATAGACAAGTGTTTCATCTTTAAAGACTAGCTCGAGAAGAACCTCAAGGAAGAAAATATAACAATCCCGAAGGAATATTTGAGAGAACTTGAAAAAGGTTCCATAAACATGATTTCAGCTAGGTCAATCTCCCCAATTGATCCATATGTCGGAACAAATGGCTTTAGTACAACTTGGGATGAACTCAAGAAGGTACTGAATTGAATACAGGATTCATCGAAACAAGCTTCTACAAATACCAAAGAAGGATGGGATGAGGTATGGAGCAGATCATCCAAGAAGATACTGAACAAGCTATTGTCTGCATCAAAACAAGCCTCCATTCAGAGTCTACAGCATACCGAGCCCGAGATGAAGATTTCACCAAAAAATCCGTCATCGTCCAGGACAAAGAACAAGAAAAAGAAAAGCTTCACTACCAAGATTGATAGCACGAGGGGTAGGATAGTGGCTGCCTCTACTAAATTGGTTGTCTCGGATTTGGGGAAGAAATTCCTCGAACCCTTGACTTTGTATGATTGTCTTTTTGTCCCTCCGGGGTCTTATGAATATAATGGTTGTGATTTTGGCTACATTTTGACTATTTCTGGTGATAACGTGATTGATTATAACCAAGCTAGTTGCAATCTCAATCCCCAAAATGATCCTCAAATCGAACTTGAGTCCGATGAACTTATTGTCTAGTCTAGAGAAGTCATCAATGATATCGCTTACGACAGCACCGATAACGAACAACCAACAACCAACTCTCGAGCGTCATGGTGCAGAGCTCGCCATCAACTTGTATCTTTCCGACGAAGAGGAAAAGACACCGGAAGATTCAACAAAATCTCAAGAAGAAGAATTCACAGAAGTCAACTTAAGAAGCGGGAAGGTGTTACCACCAAGAACAGCTCCAATAGACAAAGGAAAATAGATAATGACTCGAGAAGAGGTACCCTCACCTCCACCAGGGGAAGAACTACATAATCAAGACAAAATCGGAGGATCATACAAAGTAGACTACAACGTGCTAGCACATCTTAGGAAGTTGCCTACCCGACTAAGCATCTATGACGCTCTGATCCTATCAAAAGAGAAGAGAGAATCTCTGATTACAGCTTTGCTAAATCCATAAATTTGCTTAGCTCAATTGGCTAGCACATCCTCAGATGAAGTTTGCTCGTTGGGACAACAGTCAGGGGTAACCTTCACAGACGAAGACTTGCTGCTCGGTACCGCCGACCACAACCGTCCGCTCTACATCTCCATCAACTTTGACAGATTTGTGTTATCCAGAGTTTTAGTAGATCCTGGAGCATCTCTTAACTTGATGAGTCTACAGACGTTAGCATATTGGGACTTCGACGTTCAAGAGCTCATCCCCGATAAGATGATGTTAAGAGGATTAAACCAAAAGGGAGAAAGAGCCCTTGTATCAATTTCATTACTTATGAAGGTCGGAGAACTTGTAACAACCGTTAAATTTCATATCATCGACGCCGAGACCTCTTTTAACGCTCTATTGGGTTGACCATGGATTCATGAGCATAATATGGTTCCATCATCCCTACACCAGTGCATTAAATACCATAGAGATGGTCAAGAAAATTGCATCAAGGGAGATCTACAACCATTTTTCAAGTACATGAAGTTGGTATCCATGAAGATGCTGCCTACTACGCGCCTCCAAAGAAGACAGTCTTCTCATGAAGTTGGTATCCATGAAGATGCTGCCTACTACGCACCTCCAAAGAAGACTGTCTTCTCGCACGGAAGTTGGTATCCATGAAGATGCTGCCTACTACGTGCCTCCAAAGAAGACTGTCTTCTCGCGTAAGTTGGTATCCATGAAGATGCTGCCTACTACGCGCCTCCAAAGAAGACTGTCTTCTCGCACTAAATTTTGACAAACAAAGATAAGGATTTAGAAGGATCACAAAAAGGAGACCAGACTACTCCACTTCAACAATCTTCTACCACTCCCTTACAACGAGTTGGTGGAGGTTCTTCTAGTTCACGCACCCGAGGTCGAGGCCGGGGACGCGGACGAGGAAAGATCAATTTAATTATTGAACAGGACTAGGCCAACTATCAACATTGGTGATGAAGACAGTTCTGAAGATGAAGTAATGATGACAAAATACTATCAACATTGGTGATGAAGACAGTTCTGAAGATGAGGTAATGATGACAAAGCAGAAGAAACCTCAGTATGCATTGGTGATGAAGACAGTTCTGAAGATGAAATAATGATGACGAAGCAGAAGAAACCTCAGTCNGATGTTCAATATCTGTATTTGTGTGAAAGGGATCAATTGAGATAAGATCAGATTTTGTAAGGTTATGAGAAGGAGGAATGGAGTAAAATTGTATATGCTCAAGAAATACAACATGACGTGAGACAAAAAGTTTTTGAGTGACAAGATTTCAACAAATATATCCTTTCTGACCATCACCATAACCAGGAAATACATAGATTGCCAAACGCAAAGACAATTTATTACGTTGTACATGAGGAAGAAGAACAAATCAAGTAGAACCAAAAACTCTTAAAGCGAAATAATCAGGAGCGTGGCCATATAGTTTTTCAAAGGGAGGCAAACCTGAAGTAACATTAGATGGAATTCTGTTAATAATATAGACTGCTGTAAGAATAGCTTCCCCCCAAAATTTACTTGGAATGGAGCAAGACAAAAGAAGGGAACTAGCAGTTTCAACAATGTGACAATGTTTCCTTTCAACAACTCCATTTTGTACAAGAGTGTTAGTACAAGAAGTTTGAAGAAAAGTCCCACCAGAAGCAAGTAATTCAGAGAATTTAGTAGAGGTATATTCGCCTTCCAGATCACATCGAAAAAAACTTAATAACAACATTATGTTGACTTTTGACAAATGCACGAAACATATGATAAACATTAAAAAATTCTGAATGATTTTTCGTAAGATAAATCAATCAATAACGAGTATAGTCATCGATGAACGAGACATAATATCTTGATCCATCTTTGGTAAGAACAGGTGATGAACCCCATACATCAGAATGAACCAAGTTAAAAGGTGCAACAGAAAGTGAAACACTTTTAGAAAAGTGTAAAGAAGAAAATTTAGCAAGTTTGCAATCACAACAATCATAAATATCATGAGTTTGTAACTCCCCCAAAACTCCTCTCGAAACTAAGTATTTTAGACGAGAAGAAGAGACATGTACAAGACGAGAGTGTCATAAACAAAAGTTAGAAGATGATGAACTCAAACGAAATGATGACATGTTAACACTGGAAGCCGCAACATCTGGAACTCTTAGCTTATCAAGAATATAAAGTCCCCCATGCCTACGACCTGTCTCAATCAGCCTCCTAGATTTTGGATCCTATACATAACAAGAGGTAGAAGAAAGTAAAACTGAGAAACGAGAATCACACAATTGACCAACAAAAATAAGATTCAAAGTACGATTGGGGATATAATAAACATTTAAAAGGGATAAACGTGGTGTGCATACAGACCTAATGCTTGCTAATGACATAGGAGTACCATCAGCTGTCCTGACTGATATAAATGATGTAGGATGTAAGGATACAAATGGTGTAAAATCAGATGACATATGATGTGAGGCTCCCGAGTCAAGAATCCAAATGGAAGAAGATATACCTGATGAGCTAGACGAAGGCAAACCTATATTTGAGGAGGTAGACATGGCATGTGGTTGTGTGGCAATATACTTTTGAAACTACTCAGCAAGCGTAGCTATTGTAGGGCCCGAAGAATATGCTTGTCCAACACTAAGAGAGTCTGTTAGAGGAGCAACAACTGCAACATTTGATGTTGGAGTTCTGAAGTTTCGTGGGTGCAACTGATTGAATTGTTGTGTCTGCTGTGATTTGTTCAACAACTTTGAACATTGAGCTTTCCAATGACCGTTTTGCTTACAAAAGCTACATTCATCAAAACCAACTTTTCCATAAGATTTGCTTTTATTATGAGTGGCTCCAAAAACAGACGGATTTGGAGTGGGGAGGATCCCTTTCTCACATTGAGACTTGAGGCGAATCTCTTCAACTAATAACTCATTAACCACTGAGTCAACTATTGGAAGAGGATTGTGATGTAAAATTGTTCCACGAAGCCCTTCAAAATCATCTCGAAGAGCCATAAAAAACTAAACCAAATATTGTTCTTCTTTATGATCAGTGTATGGTTTAAAAGCTCATAATTCTACAGATTCAGTAAGAGATAACTGATCTTAAAGGTTAGTCATGGCAGAATAAAATTCTCGGATGCTCATGTTGTTTTGTTGAAGAGCACTGATATCTATCTCTCATTGATATTGCTTCGCAAAATTTGACTGCACATATAATCTTTCCAAATGATTCTAAACTTCTTTGGCAGTTTCATATTTTGCTAATTGGACACCGATTGATTGAGAAATCGAATTATTGATCCAATTGATTATTTTTGAATTGTTTGCTTCCCATACTTCCAACATTTCTTCATATTTTTCATCTTTTTCATTTATGGGCTTAAAAAAGGTTCCAGAAATATAACCCCACATTCTTTTGCCTTTCAAAAAATTCTTCAATATATAACTTCAATATGAGTAATTTTGTCCATTTAATTACACACTAATAGACTGAAGAAAATTATTTTTTTCTCCAGCCATTGTTACTATTATCAAGATAAAAAATAGAAAATAAAGAACAGGAAGATCAAATACTGATAACAATAGATCACCCGAAAAACTGCAACCGAGTATGTCGCTGCAGACTGCAAATGACGCCGAAAATTGGATCTATCACTCGAGACTGTAAAATGACCCAAAAACTGCAAATAGATCTCTATAAAAAGTGGCTAGGATGGATAAAAAATTGTTCTGATACCATGTTAAGATTTACAAAATGAATTAGAGAAGAAGCGGAAGAAGAGGAGAAAGAGGAGAGACAATGAAAATTGGCTAGGGTTTCATTTACATCAAGAAACACATATTACATGAGTAAAAGATAAATATATATACAACAAGCAAAAAGACTAAACTACCCTTAAGTAGGGTAAAATAAAAGAAATTTAAAGACTATAATATCTAACAATGTTATCCTTCAACCTACCTGGCTTCATTAAATTATAGAATTGAGATGAAGGGAGTTAGATCAGAGTTAGCGAGCTCACAGTGAAAAGCTTCGCCAAAAGCTCACGAGTTGTTCCCCTTTAGACACCAACAGTTGAGGACCTTTTTTTTGCTAAGAAGACATAGGTCCTAAGATAGGTTTACTGGAGTCGGTATAGGAATTGGTAGGTTACTCGAGAGAAGAGGGGATCACTTGAAGAGGCCCAGATGAACTTGGAGAATGATTCTCTTGAATCAGTTTTTCTTGAGGGATCCCCAAGGAATGGATTTGAATTTCCTTCCCGTTTAGTCATGGAGCCCTTAGTAAAGAAGATGAGATTGATCCCGCCCTTTAGGGAGCTAAAACAGATAGCTTGAGAATCATTGGAGTGGCCCTTGAGAAGTCAAGGGCTCAAGAAGCTCAAGCTAAATCAGATAGCAGAAGGAGGTCGATGTATCCGCTAGTCCGACGTCCGATAACACCGGCGAGCAGCCATAGGAACGGGTGGCGGGATAAGTAAGAAGAATCCCCGGCCATAGAGGAGCGAAAGGGAGGCCAATGATATTAACGATAAGTGAACTTGCTGTCGATGCGCTTGCTCCCGCCATTGCTGATCTGAGGTGTGTGGGTAACCTTAGGTCATCAGTCACCGAAGAACTCAAATTGCTTTCACTTCGTAGCCCCGGCGTCGGCCGCAGTGATGGCAGAGATATTCTAGCGTTGAAGGAGTATGAGGCAACCCGATTTGCTAACGTGAGAAAGAAGAAATTCAAGCGGTTGGAGAGAGTGAGGGGACAGCTGATCAACATCCTCGATGGTCTTGAACTCCACACAGGCATCTTCTCCACTGTCAGCAGCTGAAGATCGTCGATTGCATCTATGATTTCCAGGAAAAGGGGCGCAGCTTAGAGGTATATTCATTTTTTAGGTTTGTTCTGAAAATTTCCATAAGTTGTCTTCAATTGCTTGATTCCTGCTATAGGTCTATTGATTTTGCCTTTTTTTGCATGGTAATCTTGTAGATTGGAGGGTTAGCCGCACAAAATTGATTAGATGGGCATATATGCTAAACTTTAACCTAAAATAAATTATTGTGGAGTCATCAATTTGTACTTGTAATCTTTACCTGGTGGATATGCATGTAAGATGAAGCAGAAAATTTGTTTCTAGATAAATTTTGGTATGTCCTGTAAGGCATCTGTAATTCATCCATGCGTGCAGATTTGTAGGAGGTCATATTTAGATAATAATCTGTGCTACTCTTTTCTTATTTTATAGTTTTTTTTTGGATTCTTTTATGTTGTTGTTGATCAACCTTAGGTGCATATGATACTGTACTAAAGCCTTAAGACCGCATCAGTTTATTATTTTCTTTGATAGAATGGAGGGGGTGTAGTTATCTTGCAATGTTGAATCATGCACTCTATATCCTTTTAGCATGTCTTTTTGTGAAAAACAACCATTCATTTANTACTAAAGCCTTAAGACCGCATCAGTTTATTATTTTCTTTGATAGAATGGAGGGGGTGTAGTTATCTTGCAAGGTTGAATCATGCACTCTATATCCTTTTAGCACGTCTTTTTGTGAAAAACAACCATTCATTTGAAGCAAATGCCGAGGTTAGTTAATTTGGTGAAATTTCTGAAATTTGGAAGTTTTATCTTAATAAAAATGTTAGCTTTTTAAATTTGAAAATTTTGCTGCATTCATGGAGGCTTTTCTATGCTAAATAAAGTCCCAAAATCTTCAAATGTTAACTTTGTAGCAGAACAATTTCCTTGCTTGTATTAATCTTAATTTAGATAATGTTTGCAGAATGGACTAACAATCGTTTTCCTAATCATGAGGATTGCTTTATCTATTTTTTGTTAAGATAAAAAAGTAAAAAGAAAAAGCTAAACTTTCCCTTTAGCNCAATTTCCTTGCTTGTATTAATCTTAATTTAGATAATGTTTGCAGAATGGACTAACAATCGTTTTCCTAATCCTAAGGATTGCTTTATCTATTTTTTGTTTAGATAAAAAAGTAAAAAGAAAAAGCTAAAATTGCCCTTTAGGCTCCACCTTTTAATCATCATGGTTTTTGCATACTACAAAATGACATTAAACTTCACAAAACTGCTTTCTTTATGAATTCTTCTGTAAGCTGCCCTAAATTTTCCTTTCAATATCTGATTGATGACTTATAATTTACTTATATTTGCAGAGCGCAGATATTTAAAGCCTAGAAAGTGAATGTGAGGTAAAGGACGTGTCACTATACAGTTTGGTTGTTGTTACAATTATGCAGTGGTATTACTCTAATTTTTATTTTCTTAATCTTTTTGGTCTCTTGATATTTTGATGCACTAAATATCAATTCAAAATACAGGATAGTAATGGGAATCCCCCTAGTATAGTCCGTCATGAAGAAGTCGATTCTATCCCACCTTTATTGAAACAAATGATCAAAAGGATGGTGGCTTGGCATGTTCTCCTGCCTACATTCTCTTTAGGTGGTTGGGTGCCCCACAGAATGTGTTGTGGGCACAATTTATTGACATTGTAATGAAAACTCTACTATAAAGCAAGAGATGTACATTTGAAATAGAATAGATGTGGCGGAAGTAGCATAGTTTTGCACCACATTGTAGCTTTTTTCTTAGAGATTGATTAGATAGTTGCTTCTCATTTATAATAGAAAAGATGGTTGATGAGCAAATCATTATAATCTCTTTATATGAAATTCATTTTTGAGTTATTGTGCCGGTCTANGTTTTTGCATACTACAAAATGACATTAAACTTCACAAAACTGCTTTCTTTATGAATTCTTCTGTAAGCTGCCTCTAAATTTTCCTTTCAATATCGGATTGATGACTTATAATTTACTTATATTTGCAGAGCGCACATATTCAAAGCCTAGAAAGTGAATGCGAGGTAAAGGGCGTGTCACTATACAATTTGGTTGTTGTTACAATTATGCAGTGGTATTACTCTAATTTTTATTTTCTTAATCTTTTTGGTCTCTTGATATGTTGATGCACTAAATATCGATTCAAAATACAGGATAGTAATGGGAGTCCCCCTAGTATAGTCCGTCATGAAGAAGTCGATTCTATCCCACCTTTATTGAAACAAATGATCAAAAGGATGGTGGCTTGGCATGTATTCTCTTTAGGTGGTTGGGTGCTCCACAGAATGTGTTGTGGGCACAATTTATTGACATTGTAATGAAAACTCTACTATAAAGCAAGAGATGTACATTTGAAATAGAATAGATGTGGTGGAAGTAGCATAGTTTTGCACCACATTGTAGCTTATTTCTTAGAGATTGATTAGATAGTTGCTTCTCATTTATAAGAGAAAAGATGGTTGATGAGCAAATCATTATAATCTCTTTATATGAAATTCATTTTTGAGTTATTGTGCCGGTCTGCCACCATGCTTTGCTGGATAAAATCGTGTGGAAACATTGCTCGACTTATAATATGTATATGTTTTTCTTAATATTCTTCACATGCAGATTGTGATGTTTTACGTTCTTTGTTAGGCGCATTTTACTGCTTTATTCCTTCAGTTTGTTGGATGATAATAGAAATTAACATTGATTTTGCACTCTTATGAATTCAATTAAAAATTTTATTGTTTTACAGAAGCGTGATGGGTAGCGCCACCCTGGATGTTGCAAGGAATTTTCAGTACAAAATTCAAGGTTCAAGGCTGTATATGGATATAATAGTGAGCGATATTAACGGGATATGGCTGAGAGGATTTTGCGAGCAAATATTTTTCTGATGTTTTGTATAATTCATTGCTAGCTTCCCCGAGTGTGATGAATTTTTGCTTCTGAGGTACTAAATATGTGGTTGTCACAGTTCTGTTTTAAGTAGCTTTACTAAACAGGGGCATAATGATAATTTTTTTAGAAACAGTTGTTTTCACACAGCTGCCCCGAACAAACAGCCAGATTCCCCGCAGCAGCTTCCCCACAACAGCTTCCTGGGGCTGCGCAGCTGCAGTTGAAAAACTGAGAAGCTGCAGCAGTCTCAAGCAGACCCTCAGTGTCATATTTTCGTTTAATTCTAATAAATTAAGATCTTTTTTTTATAAAATATGCCCTAGTCTTCCTAGGCTTACCTCTGCCTTTCTTAACATAAGTCGAATCTAAAACATCTACTTTTTTAAACGGATCATCAGATGGTCGACGTTTAATGTGACCAAACCATGTAAGATGACACTCTCATAGCCTATAGGTTGGGTTGACCCATGGATAATTCCACCAATATTAGAGGTTTAAATTTTGTAGGTTAAATTCGAATTTAACTCAGGTTTACTCATGCTTATGTTTTATTAGGCTCAAATAGGTTATCAATTAGGTTTGATTTGATTAGATGAAAGTTTACTCGTCCTCTTTAGCTTTTATTTAGTTTATAGGTATGGTTACTTTGGTTTAAGTTTGATTTTAGGTTGAGTTTAGGTTCAAATTATGTTTGGATTAGGCTTAGTTCAAATTAGATTTAGCATCTGAGTTAATTTAGGTTTAATTAGGTTTATCTTGATATTAACCTTAGGTTAGATTTGAGTTTAAGTTAAATTATTTTTTGTTTTGGATTGGGCTGGCTTAGGTTCAATTTTGATGTAGCTATAATTTAAGTTAGNGGTTTAAGTTTGATTTTAGGTTGAGTTTAGGTTCAAATTATGTTTGGATTAGGCTTAGTTCAAATTAGATTTCACACCTGAAGTTCATTTAGGTTTAATTAGGTTTATCTTGATATTAACCTTATGTTAGATTTGAGTTTAAGTTAAATTATTTTTTGTTTTGGATTGGGCTGGCGTAGGTTCAATTTTGATGTAGCTATAATTTAAGTTAGTTTTAAGTTTAGTTTTTATTTATTAGGTTTGATTTAAATAAGATTGAATTTAATTTATTTTTAGATTTGCTTAAGTTAGATTCTAGCATAAGTTAGCCTTAGGTTTAGATTAAGATAAATTTATTTATAGTTAGGTAAAATTAGCTTTAGGTTTTATTTGGTTTTAACTTTATGTCAAACATTATGTAGTATTATTTTAATTATATTTTTATATTAAATTGGATTTAGGCTCAATTTTAGTTTGAATTTATATGACTTGATTAATTCAATTTTAAGCTTGATTAGTTTTGAATGTCATGTTCAATTTTGTTTTTGATTACTACCAAGCAAACCTCATAGGCCTCCCAAGACTTGAANTTATGTAGTATTATTTTAATTATATTTTTATATTAAATTGGATTTAGGCTCAATTTTAGTTTGAATTTATATAACTTGATTAATTCAATTTTAAGCTTGATTAATTTTGAATGTCGTGTTCAATTTTGTTTTTGATTACTACCAAGCAAACCTCATAGGCCTCCCATGACTTGAGCCAACTAGATTTAATGTGAATTTGGGCTCCCCATTTTCCATGGTGACCTTGCCACTAAACTTCCAACTACATAGGTTGAGCTAAGGGTCTAGTTAGAGCTATGATGGCCAAAAAGTTTTCACGAGGCAAGTGGCCAAGCACGCAAATATACACGTCAAGTATTATGCGATTTAGTGGTTCTACATATCAATCTAATGAGGAAAGGAGTATGACTTATTACAATGTTGAATCTCTAATTTTATAAACCAACCAACCTAAGTTGACATGATAACAAGTGCATAAATAAAATCTTACAATTCTAAGCAAATAAAATTAAATATAAGCAAGATCCTGTAACACTTGAAGAGAGAATTTGAAAGTGTCCTTTAGAGGGGAAAGAATCGATTAGGGATTTTCCTAAGAGTTCCTCTATGTGATGGTTATCGATTAGGGATAAAAGTTTCTCTAGCCTATGCCTAGATCATAAAAAGAGTGGAAGCCATTATATAGTTAAGGGGAACTTTATCATGCATCATTTTCTATGACTCTTTAAATACCTTATCAATATTATAAAACCCTAATGATAATATGCTAATTTCACAAGTTTTTTTTAGTTAACATATTTGTTCCACTACACAACTGGCATGCATCATAGTTCATGAAATGTTTTAACTTCTTGAATGGCCAGATTAGGAGTAAACAAATATAAAAAAGCTAACATAATAACATGCATACAAGATACATGTAGAAAATGTCACGAGAAAAAATACATACAGAAAGCACCATGAAGAACACTAGCCTTACACTATAGAAGTACAAAAGAAAAATTAGATATGTGTTATAAAATAAGAAAACTAATCATTGAAAACATGTAAAATCAATACATAACTAAAGATAAACAACTTACAAAGATTGTTCCCTTTCCACACAATTGGAAAACCTTGTCGTACCAATATTTTGCACCAGAAATACTCTTTACACCAGTAGAAATCCTCTTAAGAACACAAAGAAAAATAAAAGAGAAAAACAACCCTAAAAACTTAGTCCTTCAAAGAATGAGCAAGAAAACCCTTATAACACTTAAGAGCTATCTCCTATCTTTGAAACCCTAGCCTCCAACAGCCTATAGATGGTTTGAGTCTTGCCCAATGTATCCTTTTATATGTGGAGCTCTCCCAAAGGCAAGAAAAATTTTATAAATGTGAATTCTACGCACAGGCGCGCTCGTGTCCATGCGCAATGTGGGTGCCTTCCTTCATGATTAACCATGCATGAGGGCACTCTGCAAGGGGTGTGTCTACGTTAATATCCATGGCAAGTGCAGGGCATGAGGGTGATGGGATGAAAACAAGGGGCATTGAGATGACAACATAGGGTGTTGGTGTGCTCCTTTATGATAGTAGCACGCGTATGGCACGCTCTCCATGTTATGCAATGACCGAGTATGGAAGTTATACGGGTGTGTTCTGGATGAGTACGAGGGTGCTCCATTGAGATAATTGAATGTAGGTGTGCTCTAATGTAGGCTCATGTGTACTCCTTTATGGTAGAGAGGTGCAAGTGTATCTGACTAGTTTTTTGTCTTTTTTCTCCTATTTCATCTACTTTTTGTTCCCAGGTGGCTGAAACAATGTAACATGCAATAAAACATAAAAATACCTTCCTCATGAGTCAAAATAATATGAAATTTGAAATAAATAAGATTAATATGAAAGAATAATGCACATATCCACATCAAATTTGTCAAACTTATATCTTTTTTTGCCCTCAAGTAATTTTATTGCTTAATTCATATTTTAGAGAATCTGGTTTTGCATCAACTCATGAGGTTTCCTTGCTTTTTAGTAATGTCGGGTAAGGATATAATAAACTTTGGTGCTTTCCATGCTTAGTGAGAATTTTTATGAATCTCTGATAAATTGTAACTTTCTTTATTCACCTTCTTCTTAGCATATATATTTCTCAATTAACTTAATTTAGTGTGGCTACAAGTCCTTTCATTAATCCTAAGCAGTTAAAAATATGCTATCCCTTAGTTTTTATTTTCCTTATAGAATCCTCAACTCCCATTAAGAAAGTGCTTAAATCATCTAAGTTTGGGAAGTGAGCAAGAAACCAGAAGTTGATTTACTACTACGCTTATTCTCATATGTATTTTTCAATTATTTTTTTCTCATTTCCCTTCTCAAGAAAGATCCTTTTTGGAGTGTTTCTTTTCTTTTTTTTTCAATCCTTTTATTCCTTTTTTCTTTTTATAGGAGTATTACTATATCTAGTTAAGCAAGGGTTTAAAGAATTTTTGCAATTTAGTTTTCCTCAACTTAGGATTTTTAACAACCTCTTACTGCTCATTCTTAAGATGATATCAATCAATTCAAAATAATGTTTAGTTGTATTATTTGAATTAAAAAATAAGGATTCCAAATATTTTGCTTAATTATTAAATTTTGTAGGCACACTGTCGACAACATTTTTGGTTGGAGGAGTTGCCCGTGAGAAGCTGTCGGCCACAGGAATTGAAATCACGCTGCCCGCTTCTGAAGGACATTTTTAATTTACATATAGATTTAAGTTTAGAAAAATATGAAATCAAACTGACCCCATATTTTCTATAGTTTAAGTGAAAGAGTGCTCTACCACAAACCCTGTATCTATCCCAAAGGATAAACACAAAACTTGAGGATGAGGCTCGATCAAATAAACTAAGAAATATATGACATCTGTTTGGTCTGCGAAACTATTTTATTTGCCGATAATTTCCCCTATTTAAAATGAAGAATTAAATAGATTTTATATTAAGCTGGTTTCAGACAAGCTTCTTATAAGGGCAACCCCTTAAAGTTATTTACATCTTAAATGACCAAAGTCACCGAAGAAAACTCTCGATAAAAATCAGAAAATATTATCTTCAAGGAGGTCAAAAGATAGGACTATTTAAAATAAAAATCAGAAAACTCTCGTTAGGGTCCAAGAGGTGTGAAATGAGATTGGCTCAAATTTGGAACATTTTGTTTTGGAATCCAAAAGAGGAAGAACTAGGGGATATAATAGATTCAGAGGAGAACCTCGGTGACCTCTCAAGCTATTTTATTGTTTGACTTCAGTTTTGAGGAGAAATTATTTAAGTGTTTCATCCTACCAATTTTATTTAATTAGAGCTTACATTTGTGTGGAATAATCACACAAATAGCCTAGAAGATGTGAGGATTTAGGTCATGAAGAACGACAACCTCGGAATCCTAAGACGAGTTAAGGCTTATATTGTATAACAGAGCTGTATAAAGGCCTAAAGATGAGGTGAGCATTTATGTTGCATACGTAGACAACCTTGAAATCTTATGGCTTGGTTGTTTAATTCTAATGAAGGAATGATTTAGTTGGCGAAGATAGTTTTTGCTGTTGAAGATGGCCGTGCTGCCCTATTGACCTCATTTTTGGTTGAGGTTTAGTTTTTTTCCTCTTTAGTACCTAGGGTCTAGCCATAGGACTTTTCCTGTTGACTATTCCTAGAAAACTAGACACGGAACCCTCACTATTAAAAATTTCAAACTCTTCTCCACTCAACTTGAAGTTCCACTTATTGCTCTCAACCTTNTTTAATGTGAATTTGGGCTCCCCATTTTCCATGGTGACCTTGCCACTAAACTTCCAACTACATAGGTTGAGCCAAGGGTCTAGTTAGAGCTATGATGGCCAACAAGTTTTCACGAGGCAAGTGGCCAAGCACGCAAATATACACGTCAAGTAATATGCGATTTAGTGATTCTACTTATCAATCTAATGAGGAAAAGATTATGACTTATTACAATGTTGAATCTCTAATTTTCTAAAACAACCAACCTAGTTTGACATGATAACAAGTGAGTAAATAAAATCTTACAATTCTAAGCAAATAAAATCAAATATAAGCAAGATCTTGTAACACTTGAAGCGAGAATTTGAAAGTCTCCTTTAGAGGGGAAAGAATCGTGCTTCTGTGATTCATGTGTCATGATTCAGTGATTTTTCTAAGAGTTCCTCTATGTGATGGTTATCAATTAGGGATAAAAGTTTCTCTAGCCTTTGCCTATATCATAAAAAGAGTGGAAACCATTATATAGTTAAAGGGGAACTTTATCATGCATCATTTTCTATGACTCTTCAAATACCTTATCAATATTATAAAACCCTAATGATAATATGCTAATTTCACAAGTTTTTTTTAGTTAACATATTTGTTCCACTACACAACTGGCATGCATCATAGTTCATGAAATGTTTTAACTTCTTGAATGGCCAGATTAGGAGTAAACAAATATAAAAAAGCTAACATAATAACATGCATACAAGATACATGTAGAAAATGTCACGAGAAGAAATACATACAGAAAGAACCATGAAGAACACTAGCCTTACACTCTAGAAGTACAAAAGAAAAATTAGCTACTCGACATGTGTTATAAAATCAGAAAACTAATCACTGAAAAACATGTAAAACCAATACATAACTAAAGATAAACAATTTACAAAGATTGTTCCCTTTCCACACAATTGGCAAACCTTGTCGTACCAAGATTTTGCACCAGAAATACTCTTTACACTAGTAGAGATTCTCTTAGAAATCCTCTTAAGAACACAAAGAAAAATAAAAGAGAAAAACAACCCTAAAAACTTGGTCCCTCAAAGAATGAGCAAGAAAACGCTTAGAGCACTTAAGAGCTATCTCCTATCTTTGAAACCCTAGCCTCCAACAGCCTATAGATGGTTTGAGTCTTTCCCAATGTATCCTTTTATATGTGGAGCTCTCCCAAAGGCAAGAAAAAATTTATAAATGTGAATTCTACGCACAGGCGCGCTCGTGTCCATGCGCAATGTGGGTGCCTTCCTTCATGATTAACCATGCATGAGGGCACTCTGCAAGGGGTGTGTCTACGTTAATATCCATGGCAAGTGCAGGGCATGAGGGTGATGGGATGAAAACAAGGGGCATTGAGATGACAACACAGGGTGTTGGTGTGCTCCTTTATGATAGTAGCACGCGTATGGCACACTCTCCATGTTATGCAATGACCGAGTATAGAAGTTATACGGGTGCGTTCTGGATGAGTGCGAGTGTGCTCCATTGAGATAATTGAATGTAGGTGTGCTCTAATGTAGGCTCATGTGTACTTCTTTATGGTAGAGAGGTGCAAGTGTATATGACTAGTTTTTTGTCTTTTTTCTCCTATTTCATCTACTTTTTGTTTCCAGGTGGCTGAAACAATGTAACCTGCAATAAAACATAAAAACACCTTTCTCATGAGTCAAAATATTATGAAATTTGAAATAAATAAGATTAATATGAAAGAATAATGCACATATCCACATCAAATTTGTCAAACTTATATCTTTTTTTGCCCTCAAGTAATTTTATTGCTTAATTCATATTTTAGAGAATCTGGTTTTGCATCAACTCATGAGGTTTCCTTGCTTTTTAGTAATGTCGGGTAAGGATATAATAAACTTTGGTGCTTTCCATGCTTAGTGAGAATTTTTATGAATCTCTGATAAATTGTAACTTTCTTTATTCACCTTCTTCTTAGCATATATATTTCTCAATTAACTTAATTTAGTGTGGCTACAAGTCCTTTCATTAATCCTAAGCAGTTAAAAATATGCTATCCCTTAGTTTTTATTTTCCTTATAGAATCCTCAACTCCCATTAAGAAAGTGCTTAAATCATCTAAGTTTGGGAAGTGAGCAAGAAACCAGAAGTTGATTTACTACTCCGCTTATTCTCATATGTATTTTTCAATTATTTTTTTTCTCATTTCCCTTCTCAAGAAAGATCCTTTTTGGAGTGTTTCTTTTCTTTTTTTTTTTTCAATCCTTTTATTCCTTTTTTTCTTTTTATAGGAGTATTACTATATCTAGTTAAGCAAGGGTTTAAAGAATTTTTGCAATTTAGTTTTCCTCAACTTAGGATTTTTAATAACCTCTTACTGCTCATTCTTAAGATCATATAAATCAATTCAAAATAATGTTCAGTTGTATTATCTGAATTAAAAAGTAAGGATTCCAAATCTTTTGCTTAATTATTAAATTTTGTAGACACACTGTCGGCAACATTTTTGGTTGGAGGAGTTGCCCGTGACAAGCTGTCGGCCACAGGAATTGAAATCACGCTGCCCGCTTCTGAAGGACATTTTTAATTTACATATAGATTTAAGTTTAGAAAAATATGAAATCAAACTGACCTCATATTTTCTATAGTTTAAGTGAAAGAGTGCTCTACCTCAAACCCTGTATCTATCCCAAATGATAAACACAAAACTTGAGGATGAGACTCGATCAAATAAACTAAGAAATATATGACATCTGTTTGGTCTGCGAAACTGTTTTATTTGCCGATAATTTCCCCTATTTAAAATGAAGAATTAAATTGAGTTTATATTAAGCTGGTTTCGGACAAGCTTCTTATAAGGGCAAATCCCTATAGTTATTTACATCTTAAATGACCAAAGTCACCTAAGAAAACTCTCAATAAAAATCAGAAAATATTATCTTCAAGGAGGTCAAAAGATAGAACTTTTCAACGAGATCGAACGAAGAGGTTTGAAATGGGATTGGCTCAAATTTGGAACATTTTGTTTTGGAATCCAAAAGAGGAAGAACTAGGGGATATCATAGATTCAGAGGAGAACCTCGGTGACCTCTTAAGCTATTTTATTGTTTGACTTCAGTTTTGAGGATAAATTATTTAAGTGTTTCATCCTGTCAATTTTATTTAATTAGGGATTACATTTGTGTGGAATAATCACACAATAGCCTAGAAGATGTGAGGATTTAGGTCATGACGAATGACAACCTCGGAATCCTAAGACGAGTTAAGGCTTTTATTGTATAGCAGAGCTGCATAAAGACCTAAAGATGAGGTGAGGATTTATGTTGCATAAGTAGACAACCTTGAAATCTTATGGCTTGGTTGTTTAATTCTAAGGAAGGAATGATTTAGTTGGCGAAGATATGTTTTGCTGTTGAAGACGACCGTGCTGCCCTATTGACCTCATTTTTGGTTGAGGTTTAGTTTTGTTTCTCTTTAGTAGCCTAGGGTCTAGCCATAAGACTTTTCCTGTTGACTATTCCTAGAAAACTAGACACAGAACCCTCACTATTAGAAATTTCAAACTCTTCTCCACTCAACTTGAAATTCCACTTATTGCTCTCAACCATAAATACTTGTAGGTGGGGTCACTGTGGGGGAAACTCAAGATGAGTCACCCTTAGGATTGCTGGACCTTAAGGTTAACCCTGGGTCTTGGTCTGGAGCTAATTCACTCACTACTCTCATCTACACTCATCTACACCGACAATCACTCACAACCCTGAACTCAAATTTCTAGCCCGGATCCCTTGATCTTTTGGGATACTCATGTAGATGGTCCCCTAAACCTACGAGCCCTACGACTATGGTTTAGCTAAGACCACTATGTAGAGGACTAAATGGGGTTTCCATTGGTCCATGGCTTATTGGTGATGGTTGGTACCTCAACTCTACCAAAAAATGGGGTTTCCTTTGGTCCATGGCTTATTGGTGATGATTGGTACCTCAACTCTACCAAAATAGTGGGATTTCCATTGGTCCATGGCTTGTTGGTGATGGTTGGTACCTCAACTCTACCAAAATACACATCTTGGCATTTTACCACTAAAATACCCCCAAATTATNGAAAAACATGTAAATTTGGATGTTGATTCTAATGAATTAATGGAATTACCTTTTGGTTACTTCTTGCATTGTTTTCAAAAGTTAATTCAAGAGGGACATTTACCAAAACAAATGCCAAAAGATAAAGTTAAACTCTTTGAAAAATTGTGGAATACTAAAAGACGAACTCCCAACTCAAAAGAAGGTCTCGGATTTGGTACAGTTGGACCAGTCGATGATTCTGAATTTTGCATGGTTATTACTTGTGAGTCAAAAGAGGATTGTCTCGATATAGAGGATGTCTCCAAATTTTGCATGGTTGTTACTAGTGAGTCAGAAGAGGATTGTCTCGATATAGAGAATGACTCTGCTGATCAACCAATAGAAGATGCTCCGCCAGAGATTAAATCCACTATCGATGAATTGAAAGAGATTAACCTCGGGACTGAAGAATGACCCCGACCGAGATTTATAAGTTCTCTACTTGATGACAAAGAGTCTGCAGAGCTGGTCAAACTATTAGCAGAATTCAAAGATTGCTTTGCATGGAGCTACGATGAAATTCTAGGGATGTCAGCAGTGGTTGCAGTCCATAAACTCGAGGTGAACAAGAATGTAACCCCAGTAAAACAAGCTCCTAGGAGAATGCGCCTCAAAATAGAACAACAAGTCGTTGTCGAGGTGAAGAAATTGATAGACGCCAATTTGTTAAAGAAGAGCAATACCCCATGTGGTTAGCCAATATTGTACCAGTTAAAAAGAAAAATGGACAGATCCGCATTTGTGTCGACTTCAGAGATTTGAACAAGGCATGTCCGAAAGACGAGTTTCCACTACCTATGCCAGAGACGATGGTGGACATCGCTTCAACACATGATATTTTCTCCTTCATGGACGGATCTTCGAGATAAACAAATTAAGATGGATCCCGAGGATGCAGTGCTTACAGCTTTCAGAACACCGATTGGAATCTTCTGCTACACAGTGATGCCGTTCGACCTAAAGAACGCCGGAACGACATATCAGCGTGCAATGACAAAGATTTTTGACGACCTCATTCACAATCAAGTAGAATGCTACATGGATGACCTGGTCATCAAAAATAAAAAAAATAGACCATTTGTACGATTTGAGGATTATGTTTGAAAGATTACGACGATATAACCTTAAAATGAATCCCTTAAAGTGAGCCTTCGGCGTCACCTCCGGGAAATTTCTAGGATTTGTTGTCCGTCATCGAGGAATCGAGATTGACCCGGATAAGATTAAAGCTATCTTGGAAATGGCTCCCCCTAAAACCTTAAAACAGCTACGTTCCTTCCAGGGGAAGTTGACATATCTGAGACGCTTTATTTCTAATCTCTCAGGTAGATGTCAGCCTTTCTCGACATTAATTAAAAATGATGCCAAATTTATTTGGAAAGAGAAAATCCAGCGGCCCTTTGAGAACGTTAAATAATATTTAATGACACCTCCTGTTTTGGCAGCCCCTATCCCAGGGAAACCGTTGATACTTTATACCGCGGCTTTAAATGACTCTCTTAGAGCCCTCTTAGCCCAAATGAATGAGGAGGGGAAAGAAAATGCGCTCTAGACTTGAGTCGTCGTCTAATACCGACAGAGATAAGGTATCCACCTAGTGAGAAGCATTGTCTGGCACTAATTTTCACCGCTCAAAAGCTTAAACACTACATGCTTTCTCATAAGATCACCCTAATTTCAAAAGTTAATCCATTGCAATATTTGATGACCCGAACAACACTCTCCGGACGTTTAGCAAGATGGTCAATGATCTTATTGCAATTTGATATAACTTTTGTGCCCCTTCGTGCTATCAAGGGACAAATTTTAGCAGATTTTCTCGCTGCACACCCACTGCTAGCTGGATCCTCTCTCAATGACGAGTTACCAGACGAGCAGATACTACAAATGGAATTTTCTAGTACACAACGCTGGAAAATGTACTTCGATGGTGCTTCGTCAGCCAGGAAAGACAAGGGATCAGACACAGTTATACCAGGCAAAGCAGGGATTGGTTTGATCTTTATTATGCCAGATAAGGGTATGTTGAGGTTCTCGTACCACCTGACGGAGCCGTGCACCAACAATTAAGCAGAATATGAAGCTTTAATCCTCGAGTTTGAACTGGCAATCTTAATGGATCTAACGAAAATTGTCATTTATGGTGACTCTTAACTTGTCATCCAACAAGTCGCTGGAAAATACAGAATTCTGAAACCAAGATTAGCAGAATACCATAAGTACGCGATGAAGCTCCTGGAGCAGATTCCTGAGGTGACTTTCTACCGGATTCCTCATGGAGATAATGCTCATGCCGACGCTTTAGGAAAACTCGCTAAGGAAATGGCGTGTCCCCTGGAGGATTCCATCGAAGTCACAGTGCAAGGAAGACGAGTCTTGTCTTGAAATGACTTTGAAACTCTACACAAACTTGGAAAAAAAGAAATAATAAATACAATTGCAGACATCAACGAAGATTGGCGCAAGCCATTAATAGAATATTTGCATACTGGAAAGCTACCGGAAGACAAGTCTGAGGCGCACCACATCACAAGAAGGGCCATGTCTTATGCCCTTGTTTGAAATGTTATCTACAGAAGATCGTTCGACCAAATGTGGCTACGGTGTTTGAGCAGAGTCGAGGCATAAAATATTGTCAAAGAAGAACATGTCGGATTGTTTGGCGCTCACCAGTCGGGACCAAAAATGAAAATGAAGATAAAAATCGGATATTATTGGCCAGCAATGATGTCCGATTGCATGGATACCGCCAGAAGATGTCACCAACGTCAAGTGCATGGGGTGGTCTTACACCAGCCTCCGAATGTGCTACACCCAATTGTTGCCTCGTGGCTATTCGAGTGTTGGGGCACAGACATAATAGGTCAGATAGACCCTCCATCTTCTAAAGGGAACAGATTTATACTTGCCGTATAGATTACTTCTCCAAATGGGCAGAGGCAGTACCGTTACGTGAGGTTACGGCACAACACGCCCTTCAATTTTTCAAAAGCCAAATCATCTACCGTTTTGGAGTACCGTGAAGAATAATCTTTGACAATGGGACAACTTTTAAAAGTACGAAGATCAACAATTTTGCCAAAATACATGTGATAGATTGGAGATACTCTACAATTTACTATCCCAGAGCAAATGGTCTGGCTGAAGCTTTCAAAAAGACACTGGTATATATTTTGAAAAAAACACTGGATGAAAATAAAAGGGATTGACATAACAAACTGTTAGAAGCCTGGTGGGCCTACCGGATGAATTTCAGGACTCCCACTCAATGTACACCTTATATGCTAGTGTACGAGATCGAGGCCATGCTATTGTTAGAAATCCAGACACCATCTCTCAGAGTCTCCATTACCAACACCAACTTACAACGGAAGAAAGCGCAAAACTCATACTTGAAGAATTGGAAAGTCTCGAGGGAAAATGATTGGAAGCACAACAACATTTGGAGCTCTACCAGGTAAAGAAGGTACAAGCCCATGACAAATTGGTCCGCTCAGGGACATTCAAAATTGGTGACCTCGTACTTGTGCTCAAAAGACCTATTCTTGCTTGCCACAAAATAGGTGAAAAATTTGAGCCAACGTGGGAAGGACCATTTGTCGTTGAGAAGGACTATACGGGAGGAGCCTACCAATTAGTGGACTTCCGGGGTGAAATACCCATGTTATCGCTAAATGGACGATACCTGAAAACCTATTACGCAGCCTGATGTCGCCTGCCTCCGCTTGCCTCTTCTTGCTTCGAAATTTTGAAACCTTGATTGTTTTAGGGTTATCTATATGGTCATATGTCTATGAACGGGTCCAAATTTTGTAATTAATCTCATATATAATGAAAATTTTTAGATAATTTTTGAGCTTCACACATTCTCTTTTCTACTTTTGGATTTAAAAATTACATTAAATTAAAACAAAACTCACATATAAAATGAATAATTTTGTTCACCAAAACAAACTAAAATTTACTTTAATGGATACTTTGTTTTGTTCTTGTTCATGCCAAACCTCGGTCCACTAACGTTTCTTTCTGTCGTCTGCAGAAAAATGTCAGGACAGAGGCTAATCTTTGCCTTCGAGGACGGCTGGATCCTCGCACTGAATGAAGAGATGGTGCCACAAGGAGGTGTCATAGATTTTGACATGGATTTCAACAAGATTGATATGGACTACGACGGTCCTCTAATGGGTGTAGTCAGCAATGAAGAAAAGAAGGGACTACCTTCATTATTGAGGGTGACCACTCAAGACAATGTGTCACGTAAAGGTAAAAACGTGATAGCAAAACAAGATCCGATGGAGGTGCCCAGCCAAATGCTCTTCATGATAGCTACTCCAGCAAGGGGGTTAAGTGCCGCCCACAGTGAACAACTACCAAATACTCCACTCCGTAGGACACAACGCAGAAATGCAAGCCGAAAGAAACAGAGAGCCTTTTTGTGACAGGAACACAAACGCCAAAGAAACGTGAGCGGTTTTCTTACCCCCATTCCTAAGGGACATATCTACGATCCAGATCTGAGAGAGACTTCTACCAGCCTGCCCACTACAGATGAAGAGTCAGGATTTTTGATAGAATCAGATGTACCCCCGGTCCCAGAGATCTTGTGCAGAGGTTGCCCAACATGTAACGTCGAGATACCAGCCAGAACATCAGTCACGGGCGCATTTGTAGAATGCCCGGACTGCAACGTTCTACATCTACAGCGTTTCAGTACCTTAGAAAAATACACTGCAAGCACCAACGAGTCTTAGACTCCATATTCTGTGGCAAATGAGCCGTATGTCCCATTGGGGATGGATCAACGAGCACCGCGGAACCCAGGATCATACATCCTGCTTGAGGCGGAATCTCATTATCCGAATCAGCTAGCACCGGTTTGGATTCCTGCCGAGGCCCGGAGGAAGGAATGTCCTAGGCAGCTGCCAGCTTCCGGTATGGTGGAATATTACAAAATAAGCGAAGTAAACAAAAGAGAATTTGAGTTCTATGAAGAGGTTCAGGGAAAGTTTATCAACATATTGGAAGGTCTGGAGCTATATACCAGGGTTTTCTCTAAAACTGATGAAAGGAGCATTTTGGACTGCATCTTCGATTTAAGAGATAGAGGTCGAGCGAGCCTTCTCATAGAAAGAACGTATTTTGAGCCAAAGAAGTGGATGCGGGGAAAGGGAAGAATTACCATCCAGTGCGGCTGTTGCTACAATTTTACAAATGACAGACAGGGAAATCCGTTTGGGATCCTCAGATACGACCAAGTGGTTCTGTTACCCCTATGATAAAATGGATGATAAAGAGAATGGTTAAGTGGAATATCTTACCCGCCATTTGCATTCCTAACAGTTGCATCATCAATATTTATGAAGAAGGTGACTGCATTGACGATCATGACTTTGTGAGGCCTTTCTGCCTAGTTTCATTCATGAGTAAGAGCAATATTCTATTTGGAAAAGAAATCGATGTAATTGGCCCTGGTGAATTCAGAGGAGCTGTGGAAATTCCTTTCCCAGTTGGTTCAATACTTGTTCTCAAGGGTAACGGTGCAGACGTGACCAAGCACTGCATTCCAGGAGTATGACACCGTAGGGTGTTCGTGACCTTCCGCAGGATGGATGACAGTAAGATATCATATGGATTCTAGCAAGACCCAAAGTTGGAGGAATTGTCTCCTTACGAGCTATGAGAAAGTTGTACCTCTGAATACATGTGAAGGGAACTCTTATCCTGGAGCATGACATAGAAGGTCTGCTTGATCAGGAGCTTGATATACCAACCACAGAGGATTAACTTGCTTTATTTTAACAAGCATGACATGCATTTAATGTAATCAGTCTATGATGTACTCATATCTTGAGATGGCTTTCAATGCATTTTAACATGTATTACATGATATACCTTTTGAGGCATTAGCCTATATTTGATCTGTAGCATCTTTATTGAGGCAAATTAATGGAAATTTCTCTCAATTTGTGCCTTTTTGTCAATTGCCTTTTTGTGCGATGGATGAAAGCCGCGAATCATGCAATGGTTTAGAGTTCAAATGAACAAAGAATGAAACGACAAATCTTCAACAATAAATGAAACACGAATAAAAGATAATCATAAATGAGTGAATAACAAAAAAAATTTCTTTTTAAATCAACCAATTAGAATTAAAACTTTAAAAATGCATTTTGAAAAACTAAATTGTCATAAAAACAAGAAAATAAAACAAAACTGTTGAGTGATACTTCCATTTTCAGAATTTCCTACAATTTGTGTGCGCAGCACAACCATCCTTACCTACATTAACCCTTTGCACATCCTCGCNTAGACCCAAGCCTAGCCCAACATGACCAAATTGATTAAAGTTCAAAATTCCCTCAAATTGACGCTCCAATTGGACTCAAAACCACTTCCATCTTTCACCAAAGTTGTTACTTATGATCATCTACACCAAATGAAATAATTATTTGGGCCAATTGGCATGGCTAACCTAGCCCAAACTNATCATTGATGTCATATACATAGTTAACAGAAAGATCATATCATTTGAATATCAACACATTCAATGGCATAATTTAACTTTAACATCTGAAGAGAAATAATTATATGTTTTACCTCGAGCGCCCTAATAATAGTAGCCTATTGTAAATTAACTCATCGCTAGCCAAAACATTCATCATCAGCATAAACATGGCGTAGCTCATACAACTTTTATTCTTAGTGAAAACAATGCAGTTCAGACAACAGATCAATAAATCCGCAATAGTCCAAAGTAGCAATTCATATCTTTGACATTCTCAGCTAGAGAATGTAAGAGTCATCAATGGAATGGTATCATCTTTAGCTAGTACAATTATAGGGGCTTAGTCAGTCAATATACACATGTAAGAATTCATGTATATTGGCTTTGTTTGCATAGA
>JXCR01146926.1:268816-300369 GCA_002079205.1 Phalaenopsis hybrid cultivar | reverse complement strand
GGGATCATTCTATCGGGGACGATGACGGGGAGCCGTTCGATCAAGCGTGTATCAAATGGACGGGGGAGATCGAGCCGGACAACGCTTCGGGACATAAAATGCAGGCCGAGTCAGCAGCTACGTGGACGACGGCGTCCAACCAGAGCGCGCCACGCATGCCTTCGGAGCTGCTTAGGATATAGTCAGCACAGCGGTTTAAATAGATAAATAGGGCTTTTCTTATTTATTTAAATACCCTTAACTTAGAAAATTTTAAATAGATAAATAGGGCTTTTCCTATTTATTTAAATACCCTTAACTTAGAAAATTCATAATTTTGTGTAGAAAAATCACAAAAATAAAATAAAAATATCCACTTGCTCAGTGAATAAAGGAGAACAATGTGGAATAAATTTCAAGTTCATTTGATGCATATTTTACTTTTAATTAATTAAACACTGTTTGTGATCATTTGATTCTCTATGCATAATGACACATCACCTTGGCTTGGAATTTTAGCATGTTGTAACCTCTGTCAGGGGAAGTATTCTCTGATTTTTCCAAAGTCAGAAGAGGTTCCTATACAGAGACTATATTTTTCAAGTTATTTCACATTATTTCTTTAAAATAATCATGGAAATTAGCATATTGATTATAAAACCCTAAGAAAATTTTGGAAGGTCCATCATGACTAGAGAAACTTTTGAAAATAATTTANATTCCTCTGGGTTCCCTGAGCTCCTAGCCACCTCCCTCTGGCCGGCCGGCCAGCCTAGTGGCCGGAAAAGCCTAAAACCGAGAGCCACTCCTATGGCACCTCACCCAAATCAAACCTAGAGGCCAGCTCATACAAATCAAACTTTGGAGCTCTNCACCTCACCCAAATCAAACCTAGAGGCCAGCTCACCCAAATCAAACCTAGAGGCCAGCTCATCCAAATTGAGAGCCACCCCATGACCATTTTTATAAAAACTCACCTCCCATGGCCATGGGAGGTGTGCTAAAAATTTCTTCACCCCATAGCCTTTTTAATAAAAACTCACCTCCCACGGCCATGGGAGGTGTGCTGAAATTTCCTTAGAGAGGCCTCTCCAAACTTCACACAGGGCTTCCCTAAGATCCCCTCAGTGCATTCCAACCATTTTCCCTCACCCCATTCCTATTGTCGGAGTTCAATTTTGAGCTTGAAACCTTGTCGGAAACCAGGACAGAACCCAATACACCTCCACAGTCCATCAAACACAAATTAACTTCACCCACACCTTCACAATAGTGAAAAAAGCTAAAGCCCCATCAAATTCCCCTTCCACAGAGCATCTACCATAGCTCTAGACCAGCACCTAAAATTGAGCTTGGTCGAATTCATACCTAGGTCTTACACCGAGATCAGGGACTCAATCCCTAGCCCCTTGGACCCTAACGAATGTGCCGAGCTCCTCTGATTGAAGCCTCCCTTCCCAGAGCAAAGGTATAAAACTTCTCCTCCTCCCGAGCTTATTTTGATTCTCCATTTACTTAACCTTGATTTCATGGCACCTTANAGAACCCAATACACCTCCACAGTCCATCAAACACAAATTAACTTCACCCACACCTTCAAAATAGTGAAAAAAAGCTAAAGCCCCATCAAATCCCCCTTCCATAGAGCATCTATCATAGCTCTAGACCAACACTTGAAATTGAGCTTGGTCGAATTCATACCTAGGCCTTACACCGAGACCAGAGACTCAATCCCTAGCCCCTTGGACTCTAAGGAACGTGCCGAGCGCCTCTGATTGAAGCCTCCCTTCTCAGAGCAAAGGTATAAAACTTCTCCTCCTCTCGAGCTTATTTTGATTCTCCATTTACTTAAGCTTGATTTCATGGCACCTTAACCGTATGGATGTGTTCGTCTCAGTTAGACGAGTCCATAGGATCAAACCCGAAGTGATTTGGTTGAGTCTAGGCCGAGATCTTAGGGTTTTAGTGTGGATGGGCATGTGATCATTCTATCGGGGACAATGACGGGGAGCCGTTCGATCAAGCGTGTATCAAATGGACGGGGGAGATCGAGCCGGACAGCGCTTCGGGACATAAACTGCGGGCCGAGTCAGCAGCTACGTGGACCACGACGTCCAACAAGAGCGTGCCACACTTGCCTTTGGAGCTGCCTAGGATCTAGTCAGCACACACTTTAAATAGATAAATAGGGCTTTTCTTATTTATTTAAATACCCTTAACTTAGAAAATTCATAATTAAATAGATAAATAGGGCTTTTTCTTATTTATTTAAATACCCTTAACTTAGAAAATTCATAAATTAGATAAATAGGGCTTTTCTTATTTATTTAAATACCCTTAACTTAGAAAATTCATAACTTTGCGTAGAAAAATCACCGGCGGCAACCAACAAGAGCGCGCCACACATGTCTTCGGAGCTGCCTAGGATCTAGTCAGCAACGCGCTGTTTAAATAGATAATAGGGCTTTTCAAATTATTTAAATACCCTTAACTTAGAAAATTCATAACTTTGTGTAGAAAAATCACAAAAATAAAATAAAAATATCCACTTGCTCAGTGAACAAAGGAGAACAATGTGAAATAAATTTCAAGTCCATTTGATGCATATTTTACTTTTAATTAATTAAACACTGTTTGGGATCATTTGATTCTCCATGCATAATGACACATCAACTTGGCTTGGAATTTTAGCATGTTGTAGCCTCTGTCAGGGGAAGTATTTTCTGATTTTTCCAAAGTCAGAAGAGGTTCCTATATAGAGACTATATTTTACAAGTTATTTCACATTATTTCCTTAAAATAATCATGGAAATTAGCATATTGATTATAAAATCCTAAGAAAATTTTGGAAGGTCCACCATGACTAGAAGGAGCTTCCTATACAGAGACCCATATTTTTCAAGTTATTTCACATTATTTCTTTTAAATAATCATGACATATTGATTATAAAATCTTAAGAAAATTTTGGAAGGTCCACCATGACTAGAGAAACCTTTGGAAATAATTTAATGGGTTAGGTCATTTAAAATATCATTAAATTTTACAAATACTAAATCACTAAGATAATCAATTTTAAAAAATTTAAACATTTAAATGACTTGATTTTTTATCTCTACTGTGATTTATGATCCAGAGAATTCATCATAAAAATTTCAAAATATTTTGAGTTCATTTGACACATTAAGTTGATTTTTAAAGATAAATACCACTTTTAACACTTAAATGATTTTTAAAAATCCAAATATAACTGAAAAAATTATGAAACTTAGTTTTTTTGAGTTCTCTGTGATCAGGGGTATTTTATAAAAATAAAATGATATTTAAAATAAAAAACTTGATTTTTAGCCTATTTTAAATATTTAAATAATTAAAAATTCATAAAAATCACAAAAATGATTAAACTCATGGAAATGTTCTAAATTGCTTTCTAATCATTTAGGAGCAATTAGAATATTTTCCTGATTCTAAATAAAGATATTGAATTTTAAAGCTTAAAAATAACTTTTAAAAGGCTAAAAATAAGTTTTTAAATAAAGATATTTAATTTCAAAGCTTAAAAATAATCTTTAAAGGCTAAAAATGAGTTTTTTTACTATAAGAATTTCAATAAATCAAAGAAAAATAAAAATATATATATAAAATTTACTCCTCTGGGTTCTCTGACCTTAGAGAGATTTTTCAAAAATCAAAACCTAATTTTCACCATTTAAATTATTTTATTTTTTTTAAATAACTCATAACTTAAAATAATTCTAATAAATCACAGAGAATTCAAAAAATTATGAAATTTGATTCAAAGGCTTCTCTAGTCTAGGTCTACCTCCAGTAAAAATTTCAAGAGATTAGAACTTACCTTGGTCAAGTTAGGAATTCGCTTTGAAANGACAAAAATCAAGTGATTTTAATCTCTGTGTGCTTCAAATTAAATGTTTTAAGCAAATTGAAGTTTGCTTAAAATAGTGCTATTTTGATTCTTAAAAATCATGAAATTATTTCTTAAGACTACTCTGGCTATAGGAAACGNGAGACATCAGTGTTCACTGAGCATTAAGGATATTTACAGGATGAACGAGAAGACTCGCCAAGTACGTTTGTCGTCTTTCTTCTGCATTTTTCTTACATGTTTTATGTTTGCATGTATGAAAACAACATAAACTTGAATGTTAACCAAAACCATAATCAAAATCAAAACTAAAATCAACCAAGATAAAATTCAACACCACAACACTCAAAAAAACCAAAACCAAAGCTAAAACTAAAATCAACCAAGATAAAATTCACCCCCACAACATTCAAAATGTAAAACAACTCAAAATTTAATCACAAACATCACACAAAACTACAATTGCAACTAAATTAAGACGTCTCTATCCAACTCAAAATTTAATCACAAACATCACACAAAACTACAATTGTAACTAAATTAAGATGTCTTTATCGAGTGATCAGGAATCCCTCGGAGGAGTTAACCTACGATTGCTAAGGAAGCTTCCCATGGTTTAAATGAATTTATGGAACTCATTAAGTTTAGTTTAGTATGTTCATTTGGACTAAGTGAATCCAATAGGAAATAGTGATATCGAGACGAGGGAACCGTAGGATCCTAACCGGTGTCGCTCTAATCAGCTTTAAATGTGGCCTCATAAAATTTAAAGAACTTCAACCATAAGGACAACTGATTTGACACTATAACTTGACAAACTAGAAAACACAAACTCGTCGTGGTAGGATATTGGAGCTAGCATGGTGGGCAACACGGCTATCTTCAACAGCAAAATCTGTCTTCCCCAGCTAAACCAATCTTCCTTCCTTAGACTTAAACAACAAAGCCATAAGACTTCAAGGTTGCTTGCTTATACGACATAAATCCTCACCTTTTTTAGGCCTTTGTATAGCTCTGCTATATAATATAAGCCCTAACTTGTCTTAGGATTCCGAGGTTGTTGTTGTTCGTCACGACCTAAATCCTCACATCTTTCAGGCTATTTGTGTGATCATTTCAGACAAATGTAAGCCCTAACTAATAAAATTGGCAGGATAAAACACCTAAATACCATTTCATACGAATGTAAGCCCTAACTAATAAAATTGGCAGGATGAAACATCTAAATATTTTAATTTCACACGAATGTAAGCCCTAACTAATAAAATTAGCAGGATGAAACACCTAAATATTTCTTACTGAAGCCAAACATTAGGATAACTTGGGAAGTCACCGAGGTTCTCCTCTGGATCCATGACATTCCCTAGTTCTTCTTCCTTTGGATTCCACAATAAAATTTTCCAAATTTGAACCAATCCCCTTTCACACCTCTATGTCCGATTTCGTTAAAGAGCCCTATNAGCTTATGCAATGTAAATCCTCACCTTATCTTTAGGCCTTATCATAGCCCTTTTATACAATATAAGCCCTAATTCGTCTTATGATTCTGAGGTTGTTGTTTGTCACGGCCTAAGTCCTCACATCTTCTAGGCTATTTGTGTGATCGTTTCACACGAATGTAAGTCTTAACTAATAAAATTGCCAGGATATAAATATTTAAAATTTTCTCCTCAAAATTAAAGCCAAACATTAGGATAGCTTGAGAAGTCACTGAGATTCGCCTATAGATCCCTAACATCCCCTAATTCTTTNATAAACTCTATTTAATCCTTTATATTAAATAGGGAAACTTGTCGGCAAATACAAAAGTTTCGCAGACCAAACATACGTCATACTTTCCTTAGTTTATTTGATTGAGCTTCATCCTCAAGTCTTGTGTTTATCTCTCGGGATAGATACATGATTTGAGGTACAGTGCTATTTCATTTTATAATTATGAAAAATATGGGGTCAGCTTGATTTCATACTTCAACGTCTTTCCGAAGCGGGCGACGAGATTTTGATTCCGGCGACCGACAGCTTCTTACGGGCAACTCCCCACAAACTAACCCGAAATAACGCCGACATGCCCACCACACTAGCTCCAAACTCCTCGTCGTGGCGAGCTTAAGTTTTCTAGGGTGTCAAGTTATGATGTCAAATCAGACGACCCTATGGTTGAAGTTATTTAAATGTTATGAGGGATGTTAAAGTTGATTAGAGCTACACCGGTTAGGATCACATGGTTCCCTCATTCTGACACCACTATTTTCTATTGGATTCACTTAATTTAAATGAATTTACTAAACTCAACTTAATGAGTTCCATACTTTCATGTAGACCGTGGCAAGCCTCGTTAGCAACCGTAGGTTACCTCTTCCGAGGGATTCCCGATCATCCGATAGAGACATCTTAATTTAATTGTAGTTTTTGCTTTGAGTGATGTTTGTGATTAAATTTTGAGTTGTCTTATATTTTGAATGTTATGGAGGTGATTTTTATCTTGATTGATTTTAGTTTTGATTTTGATTTTAGCTTTGTGGCTATGTCGTCAGTTTTAGTTTTCATGTAGGGTGACATTGTTGTTTAGCATGCAAGTTTGTGTTTTGTTCATTCATGCAGGTAAGTAAGAACAATGTGGAAAGCTTAAGAAAAGATAATGTTGTAAACTATAAAAGCGTACCTGGAGAGTCTTCTCGTTCCACCACCTGAAACTCAAAATGCATGTTAGAGAATTTTATGTAAAGCGGAAAAAGTAAGGTTAAACCTAGGTCATATCTTGGTGGGTACCTATTGTTTTGATTAAGGACAATTTTTGTTAAGCAAAACATATTAAGTTTAGCAGACTTTTGAGGTAACAAATAGGTCCAGAGGAAGAAGCAGGTCCATGCTTCCCTCTCGCTACCTGGTGAAAAGCCTCGAGCTCATTTAAACATATTATGCTACTTAATAATTCATCCTATGAATACATTTAATGCTCAGTGAACATTGTTGTTTCAATTATCCTTAAGAGTAAGGTAATTATCATTTGCCATTTAATTTGGAAGTTATGTTGGTGAAGATCCTTAACTATGGGCAAGTTAGCGTTATTGACACACTTAGCTGATTTGAGTTATAATTTGGGCTTAGGGTGTTCAAAGGTGTTTACTTTATATTCATTATTCTAATTCTTATTTAATCAAATTTGATTTTAGCTTAAGTCACCACTAAGCCCTTTAGACCTAGGCATCTCTTGGTTATTTTGAAAGAAGTTGAATTTTTAAGTGATAATAATAATTCATTTTCAAAACACTTAAATTTCATTTGAACATCAAGTAGAGGTATTAAACTAGTGACTTATCAACTTCCAAAGTCATACCCCTAGGCTAAGATCATTTAATTTAATAAACTTCCAAATTTTAATAATTTAAGGAATTACTAATTTATCCCTTGATTATAGAAAGAGTGAGGTTGTTTTCTACCAATTAATTCCCTTGTATTTCAATCATCCAAATAAGTTAGTTAAAATTAGAGATTACCCTTTTCCCTCCTTGAATTAAGCCTAAATGTTAATTAAGGCTAAATTTTTAAAATTACACTTTTGCCCCTAAGACTCTATTACTTCATAATTTGTCAAATTCAATCCAAATGACTTTGGAATTTTTATCCTACCTCACTCATGGGTCGATTAAGATATCAGAGGAGAAAATGTGATTTTTCAAAATTTGATTTAATTTACTTGTTTATTTTAATGCAAAAATAGGTNTTGAATTTTTAAGTGATAATAATAATTCATTTTCAAAACACTTAAATTTCATTTGAACATCAAGTAGAGGTACTAAACTAGTGACTTATCAACTTCCAAAGTCATACCCCTAGGCCTAAGACCATTTAATTTAATAAAATTCCAAATTTTAATAATTTAAGGAATTACTAATTTATCCCTTGATTATAGAAAGAGTGAGGTTGGTTTCTACCAATTAATCCCCTTGTGTTTCAATCATCCAAATAAGTTAGTTAAAATTAGAGATTACCCTTTTCCCTCTTTGAATTAAGCCTAAATGTTAATTAAGGCTAAATTTCCAAAATTACACTTTTGCCCATAAGCATCTATTACTTCATAATTTGTCAAATTCAATCCAAATGACTTTGAAATTTTTATCCTACCTCACTCATGGGTCGATTAAGATATCAGAGGAGAAAATGTGATTGTTCAAAATTTGATTTAATTTACTTGTTTATTTTAATGCAAAAATAGGATTTTTCAAAGAAAATTTCATAACTTGACCAAGAGAAGGCCTAGTCTCTTGAAATTTTAACTGAAGGTAGAGTTATACTAGAGAAGCATTGGGCCCAAATTTCATGATTTATTGATCTATATTTGAACTTTAAGAATTATTTTAATTTATAGAGTATTTATTAATAATATTTTTAATGTGAAAAATTAAGTTTTATATTTTTATTAAATATTTATATGGTAAAGGAAACCAAAAAAACAAAATTCACAATTTTCTAATTTTTCTTTGAATTTTTAGAATTAATTTTGTGAAAATCCATTTTTAGCCTTTAAAAATTATTTTAAGCTTCAAAATTCAATATCTTCACTTAGAAATTAGGAAAAATATTCCNTTATTGATCTATATTTGAACTTTAAGAATTATTTTAATTTATAGAGTATTTATTAATAATATTTTTAATGTGGAAAATTAAGTTTTATATTTTTATTAAATATTTATAAGGTAAAGGAAACCAAAGAAACAAAATTCACATTTTTCTAATTTTTCTTTGAATTTTTAGAATTATTTTAGTGAAAATCCTTTTTTAGTCTTTAAAAATTATTTTAAGCTTCAAAATTCAATATCTTCGCTTAGAAATTAGGAAAAATATTCCAATTATTTCTAAGTGCTTAGAAAATAATCTAGAACATTTCAATGAATTTTATTATTCTTGTGATTTTTCTCATTTTTTAATTATTTAAATATTAAAAATAGGCTAAAAATGAAAAATTTATTTTAATTACCATTTTATTTTTAGAAAATTCCTCTAATCATAGAGAACTCCAAAAACCAATTTTTTATAATTCTTTTAGTTATATTTTAATTATTAGATTATTTTAGNAAATAATTTAGAACATTTCCATGAATTTTATTATTTTTGTGATTTTTCTCATTTTTTAATTATTTAAATATTAAAAATAGGCAAAAAATGAAAATTTTATTTTAAATACCATTTTATTTTTAGAAAATTCCTCTGATCATAGAGAACTCCAAAAAAAAAATTTTATAATTCTTTTAGTTATATTTTAATTATTAAATTATTTTATTGTTAAAAATGACATTCAACATAGAAAATCAATTTTAGTTATCAAATGAGCTCCAAATATTTTAAAATTTTTATGAAAAGTTCTTTGAACTTTAAATCACAGTGAAGATTAAAAATTAAGTCATTTAGATGTCCGTATTTCCCAAAATTAATTTTCTTTGTGTTTTAGGGTTGGTAGAAATTAAGTGCATTCTCAATGACTTAACCCATGAAATATTTTCCAAAGGGTTCTCTAGTCAGGCAAACCTTCGAAAATCTTCTTGGAATTTTCTAAGCAACATGCTAATTATTATGATTAATTTATGCAAATAATAGACATAAACTTGGAAAATATGGATCTCTATCTAGAGATATCCTTTGATTTGGAAATCAGATGATATTTTTNTGCTAATTATTATGATTAATTTATACAAATAATAGACATAAACTTGAAAAATATGGATCTCTATCTAGAGATATCTTCTGATTTTGAAAATCAGAGGATATTTCCTAAGACAGAGGCAACAACATGCCAAAATTTTAAGTAATGATGAAATGTCTAGATGCATGGAGAATTAAAAGACTCAAAATAGTGTTTAATTAATTAAAAAATAAAATATGCANGATGAAATGTCTAGATGCATGGAGAATTAAAAGACTCAAAATAGTGTTTAATTAATTAAAAAATAAAATATGGATCAAATAAATTTCAAACCATTTTCATATTGTTCTCCTCTGTTCACTGAGCAAGAGGGTATTTTTATTTTATTTTTGTGATTTTTCTACTCCAAAATATGAATTTCTAAAATTAGGGAGCATTTTCTGAATTATTTAAATCCCTATTTATCTATTTAAACGCGCGACGCCATGTCAATCTATGGAGGCTCCGAAACTCCACGTGGTGTCTTCTAATTCGATGTTGCCATCCACCTCAGCGATGACTCGTCCCGCGGTTCGTGTAAGAAGACGCTGTCCGATAAGATCTCATCTGTTGATGAAATAAACGTGCGATCGGTCGGCTTCCCGTCATCGTCCCCAATGCATTAGCCCAAGAAACGTTTGTTTTCAAAGCTTGATATCTCTCTCATTTTTTAACCAAATTGAATGAAATTTTTTTTAAAATGCTCGTCTTGATTAGTAGAACATATCCATATGGTAATCAAGCCATTGAATTAGCTCTAATCAAATGGAAAATCAAAAGAGGCTCGGGAGGAGGAGAAGTTCAATAGCTTTGCTCTGAGAAGGGAAGCTTCGATCAGAGGTTCTCGACACGTTTGTGGAGGTCCAAGAAAGCTAGGGATTAAGCCTCTTGTTGTGGTGAAAGGCCAAGGTATGAATTCGACCAAGCTCGATTTCAGGTGTTGGTTAAGAGCTATGCTAGGGGCTCTGTATGAGGTGAATTTGATGGGGCTTCTTCTTATTTCACTGCGGTGATGGTGTGGTTGAGTTTAATTGAAGTTTGATGGATTGTGGAGCTACAAGGATTTCTATCCAGATTTTTGGCAGAAGTTTGAGCTCAAAATTGAGCTTCCACAGTGGGAATCAGAAGTGAAAAATGGTTGACTTGAGCTGAGGGGGTCTCAAAGAGTCTCTGGGAGAAATTTGGAGGGCTCTCTCTGAGAAATTTTTAGCACCACCTCATGGCCTTGGAGGGGAGCTTTTTATAAAAATTGGCTTAAGGTTGTTGCCATGGCCAATTAGGGCGTGAAAAGTGATGCTTAGGTGGAGGGCAGAGAGACTCTAAAATTTAATTTAGATGAGGTTGCCTCTAGGTTTGAATTGGGTTTTGATTATTGCGCGTGGCTCAAAGTTTTGGTGTTTTCCAGCCACTAAGCAAGCCGGCCAGGCCAGGGGAGGTGGCTAGGAGGTCAGGTGACCCAGGGGAATATGTCACAACAATTAATTGGGCTTGTGTCTAGTTTTGGCAAAAATATCCTTAGGCTTAAGTAAATATGGAATCAAATCCCTTAATTTAGAGATTATTTGGTCCATGGCTTGGCTTGGGTGGTTCCATGGGGTTTATCTTATTCAACAAGGTTCAAAATTTGGCTGTGGTGGTCCTTGGTTGGCCAATTTGGCTATGTTAGGTCAATTTTGGTGAAGGGGTGTGGGCGCAAGTGACCTAAACTTGGGTTTGGGCTAGGCTAGCCATGTTAATTGGCCCAATTGATTGATGCATTTGATATAGATGATTGTAATGAACATTTTTGGTGAATTATTGAAAGAATTTTGAGTTCAATTGGATGGTCAATTTGAAGGATTTTTTATTTTAGGTCATTTTGGACATGTTAGGCTTGGTTTGGGTCTATATTGGGCTAGGTTTGGGCTAACTCTAAATTTATTGTTGAAAATGGTCTATAAGAATGTCATGAAGAGTTTTCATTATAAATTGGGTGCCAATTTTGGGGTTAAGACAATCAATTTGGTGAAATTCGGAGGCATAGCCAATTTGAGGCAAAATTTGGGGCTTTTGACTTAGATTGAAATTAAATAAAATTGAAGCTTCCCCAAGGCCAATTGAAGGTCAAGTTTGATGTTTAGGAATGTTATGAAGAGTTTTCAATATAAGTTGTGGCAAATATAGTGGGCTATGGGTTTAATTGGGTGAGATTAGGTCATGTGGCCAAAAATGGGGCTTTGGCCTAAATCAAACTTGGGCTCAAAGCATGGGTCAATTGAGCTTGTATTTGGTTTAAATTAGTCACATGAAAGTTGAATTTAAGTTTAGGATTGAAATTGGGGGAAATTGGGACCAATTTGATGGAAATTTGAGGTGGATTTGAGGAGATTGGGCCTTTTAAGGGCAATTTGGGGGTTATGGACAAAGATAGTCAAATTGGGTCATGTGATAGTTGAGAAAAATGAAATTAGGAATACTTTAAAGGCTTTGGAAATTTTTGGGATTTTTGGGAATTTTTGAAATTTTGGGCTAAGGAGGGGTATTTTGGTAATTTGGCAATTTGGCAATTTTTGGTGATTTTGGGTAATTTGGGTATTTTAAAAAGGTTTGAAATGACTTTTGAACAAATTTGGGTTTTTTTGGGTAAATTTGGGTATTTTGGGGGTTTCAATAGTATTTAGGTAATTCGAGGGAGTTTAGGGACAAAAAGCCAAGCTGGGTATCTTTGGTAAAATTGAGGTGCTAACCACCATAAATAAGTCATGGACCAATGGAAACCCCATTTGGGTCTTCTATGTACCCTAGCCTAGGTCCAGTGGGTGGTTTAGGGGACCATCTACATGAGTCTCCCAAAAGATTAAGGGATCAAAGTCAAGAAAATTTTGAGTTTAGGGTACTGAGTAATTGTAGTGAGTGCCTTAGCTCTAGACCAACACCCAACAGTCCTATGGGAACTCTCCTTGAGCTCCCTCATAATGACCTCACCTACTAAGTGTTAGAGGTTAGGACCAATATGTAGAGCTTAAAGTTGAGTAAAGAGGAGTTTGCAATTTCTAATGTTGAGGGTTCCTTTTCTAGTTTTTTAAGAATAGTCAACAGAAAAGTCCTATGGCTAGACCTTAGACTACTAAAGAAGAATAACTAGAGCTCAACCAAAAGTAAGGTCAACACACACCTTTTCAAATGTTTTTGAGTGATTCAGGTTAGGAAGAAAGGTGATTAAATTCTAGTATTAGCTTATTATTGGAAAAAAAAATCCAATTTAAAATTTTAGTTGAATTTCAAATCAAATTTAAAGGTCATACCTTCCAACAAATTTTAATAGGGATTATATAAAATAATGTTTATAATTAAATGCTATCAGAGCAGAGTGGTGGAAATAGTTTTTTAGGCCTGACATGTGTGAATTTTTCTCCCTCAACCTTGATTTTTATCTACCCTTATCACATAATAATTTAAAGGGTGGGAGATCTAATACAAAGCATGAAGTAGGCTATCACAAGCATGATAGGTAGTAGTTATGCAGAAAAAATAGAGCAAGTGTGCACACATAATAGTAAGCAGGGAATAGGCATCACAAATACATCCTCTTCACAAAAAAATAAATAAAAGAAATAGGTGCGAGTAAGAAATAGATCCAGGGTAAAAATATTAATGAATTTGGCATAGTGCACAGCCTACACACATAACAGAAATGGGTCAACATTATAAAAAATTAGACCTTTTGGGTAGCAAGGGAATGAAGCTGTAAAGATAAGATATGTTAAGCGCAAGGAAGTTTGAAAGCTGGAGACTTCAAAGTCAGTCATAAATTCCAGAAAAGAAACAATACTTGAAATCCAATACATCACAATAGTAACATATCATATGTCCCAAAATTGACAACCTCGTCCCATAATAACATTGATTCAACATAGAACAAACAACAAGACTCCATTATATCCAGCAAGATGCCACTACATGAAAACCGACTTAACTCTTTTCTCCATTGTCATCATCAACATGATCCTTCTATATGGGCGTATCATAATTAAACATCTAAAATTGTGGTGTTATAGGGAATATGATAGGATATGGCCCAAAGTTCCTTCCTTGTTGCTATACAGTGCATGCTCTAATGTAAAGTACTGGTGCATGTTATCGTATTACTGCTAGTGCATCTCAACGTAATGGTTTGACCTCTCGTAGATATCATGCATCTCCTATTGTAATACCACTGCATCAATAGAAAGGTGATTGCAGTGCTCCGTGAAAGCCGCGATTGACATGTGTGGTCTTGACTGAGATGGCTTATAGCTCGAGGAGCTCTCCTACGTCTCTTGTATGCTTGCTTTTCCATAGGTGAATATGATCACCCTTGTGATCAGCTAAGGTAGACTCAGCCTCTTCTACCACTTTCTCCCTCAATACACCATAATTAACACATAACATAGTAACCAAGTGCGGGTGACCCAATGATCCACAAAAATAATATACTGTTTTAAGTACCTTTTTTATGTCTATTTTTGGTGATATTACACTTTAAAGAAATGTATTTTTGTGTTTTTATTGCAGGTATACCATTTTTAGGAATTTGGAGCAAAAATAACAAAAAGAGCAAAATTTGAAGTAAAAACAGTCAATTTTGGGGTTTGGTGCATGATGCGTCATGATGCACCAAAATTCAGAGCGCTGACGCATGATGCACCAAGCACGAATTTTCAAATTAAGGCAGTTGAAGATGAATTTTGCACAAATTTTCAAAGGTACACTTATTTTAAGCACCCCATGGAGTGATTCAATGCATGTAGACACTTTGGAATGTTCCAATTTTAAGAGATTTGACTCTTAAATCAATGAGGCACATCTTTTGAAATTTAAAGTTTTGACTTTTGAATTTTGGAGGGAATTGCGACTCTTTTCAAAGAGGAGAGGCAGCCAACAAAAGGGAACTTCTGAAGGGACTTGGAAGGGGGGACGAAACGTTAGAGAGAGAGAGGATATGCGTGAGTTAGAGAGAGAAAAAGGAGAAGCTTTTCTTCTAAGGGTAAGAGGAGAGGGAATGTGAGAGATTTCTTCTTCATTACATTTCTAAGAGAGAATTGGGAGAGATTGTAAAGAGGGAAAGGATTGGAGAGAACTTCTAAGGATTTGTTTGGGAAGGATTGTGATTTAAGTTGTACTTTTCATTTCTTTTATTTGTAAACTTGTTTTTATATATGAAATCCGTGTTTTATCGTATCCTTCTAATGAATTTTGAGTAGTTTTCTTTATCCTTCTCCCTACTTTGAAGAAATGGTTTTGTGAAAAATTTATTTTATTTTCTACGGTTTTAAATGTCAATAATATGTGATGATTTAAACTCCAATCTTCATTTACTTTTCGATCTGACCAATTGAATTGTTAAAATGTGTTGAGAATTATATATTTTGAAAAGAGGATATGATTTCTACAATAAAGGGAGAATCACATTAGATTTCATGGGAGAGTATTTCATCTATGGGATTGGGTGCAAATTAATAGGGAAATATACTTTGTTGGATGTAGAATTGGAAGATTTTAAGTTGACAGATTAGAATCTCGTTCAGTTGATTGGAAACTAATGTGAGCATGTTAGCCCTAGGGAGTGGGAGTAGTGGGAGCTCTAGAGTGACATACGGTATCCTCCCAGCCTAACCACAAAATTATGGACCAAACTCTGGATTAGTGAATATTCTTTATAGCGCTCGGAAGAGGGTTGAGAATAGGATTGCTCCTATTTGACACAAAATAATTTTTAAATATTATTTTTAAATGATCTTAATTTCTTCACAAGTCATATTTTTATTGTAAAGGGGAAGGATTTTTTCTCATACTTGAACTTTTCGTCCACAAAAAAAACTGTATTTTATTTCAGCAAATTACTTTTGAAAGTTTAACATCTAGTTTAATTTACTTGTTATGGTTGTACATCTGCATATTTAAAAGCATTTTACTTAAGTAGTTTAATTTCAAACTTCGTACTTTACTTTGTTTTTATTTTTATTTTTATTTTATAATAGAATATAATTAGCTAGCTTATATATATTCCCAGTTTTCCTATGAGATCGATATCTAGGACTTTATTAAATCCTTGTATTACTTGAACGATACATACACTTGTGTTATATGTAAATGGGAATTGGGATTTTAAAAAAGGTTTTTAAAGATAAATTATTTTCATTAAAATTACATTATAGTTTGGGTTACATTGCATCATTATTATTAAGTTACACAAACTCCCACGCGATCACCCAACACCACTGTAGTGTCGCAGTTATATGACCTAGTGATAGAGTTAGGACCAAGCCAACATATATCAATGTGTCAAGCCGAATATACCTGGTCCTTCGTCAATTTGGTCAACCTAGTGGTAGGCTTCATCCTAACTCATATGAAGTAGTTTTAGGCCTTAATTTTCTTGTGGCATTGGATTTCATGTTCATCTTGGCTCTCATAAAATTAATAATTTTCTCCTCTCACACACCACTAGGCAGTGTGATCAGTGAGAAAATTAATAAATTCCTTATAATCTGGATCCAAATAATTAGAGAACTCACATTCTAAGATGCTCATCAGCTCCATGACGGAATTAATAGAGTCGACATCGTATGCTACCCATGATCCTCATTCAAAGACCTTCCTATCCACAAGTTATTTTGTGTTCATAAATAACTCACAGACTAAAGAACTATGGTAAGAGCAATGGCGTAACATAAGAGATCCCAATTTTGACTAATGATCACAACCTCATTCCGACTTCTAGGATTCATACAATCACATGTGTGAAAGTTTCTTTGACGTTAAGAAGTTATTGTACAAATTGTTTTGGATAAGATTGGTTAAAATTCTGATATTGCTGCTGGTCAGAACAGAATTACATTAGTTATTTTCCTTTATCTATGGCTGATACATTTTTTTATTTCTTTTCAAACACTTTAAATAACTTGGTATTTTAAGACTTCTCTAAGGAAATAAGTCTCTTTACTTTTCTTGTAGACTCTTCACCTTACTAAGTAGCTTTTCAAAGTTCTTATTAGTAAACCCTTTGAGAAGAGAAGCTACTTGTGTGTTGATGCCCTTAAGCAAGAAAAGCTACTGATCAAACTTCTCTCGCAATATAATAAATTTTGATGCTCTTAAGTGGTTATTTCTAGAACTTAGGCTAACACTTCGTGATCAGGTTCCTCCAATGCAAAATATATTGTACCATAATTTTTCTAAGTTTCTATTTCTCAGCAACTATATCACTGACTATGATTTGTTTTAGGCTCTTCTAAGCTGCTTGACAAACATATTCTCCAATTTTATAAAGGTCTTTGCTAACAATTTTGGTAATTTTGCATACTAGTCGAATGCAACCCAAAAAAAAACTACTATAAAACCGCCTAAGAAGTAAAGCAACATAGCCCCCTCCCCCCTGCAGTTGCTTGCTCTAAAAATTTTCAATGTTCTGTTGGGGATTATTGGTTGGTCCAAACATCTTAAAGAGTACAAGCACAAAACCTTTCTGGTACTAAACAACATAGAACTCCAAAACCAATACTCAACCTTAGAATGGGCCATGACATTCTTAACTAGTTGCTCGATGAGCTGTTAATATCCTTTTCTTGGATTGCACTATGAAATGAGTCCTATTAACTCTCTCCACAAGCGATAGTAGTATCCTTATTTTCATCTAAAATTTGGATGGCCTCTACTTAGGTTACTTTGATCGATGCCACTCTAGGAGGTTAAGGTAAACTGTGGAAGACCATCATCACAATCATCATCTCCTCCATATGCTTATCTAAGTAGTTGATTTGTTGACTCTTCTACTAATCAAGAACTACATGGCTTCAGTTTGACTTTTCTCATTGGATAATGGTATTTATTATAGAGGCAAAGAAGCATGAGTCTCACAATATCAATTTTAAAATTCTTCTTTCATGAACTCAATCAAATCTTCTTCTTCATTCTTCAAAGTCTCCTCTCTATCATTTGACATTTATTTGATATCGGCCTTGAGTTTCTCTAGAGCTTCCTCTATCAACTTCTCTTGTATTATCTTCAGATCCACTAGTACCAACACTCGAGAAACATCTAATTGATCAGTCTCAAGTATGGTGGACTCAACTTGCATCACATTTTTTTTATTCAATGATGGAATCTCAAAACTTGTCCAATAATGATTGATTAGTGACTTTGGGTATCCATGAAGGCTTCCTTGTTGATGAAAAAAAGGGACTCTTCGTAGTGATGTCAACATGAGCGAATAAGGTACAATTCTTAACGCATAGAGCAATCATATCGATAAATGATCTTTGACTATCATTTAGCCTCCAAGATTTGAATAACATATCATCATGGTATATAGTTGGCATCAACCAAGGTCCCAAAGTAACTTAACAGAAATTTTTTGAAGTGATGGAACATGTGCAATAGTGTTAAGACTAGTAGGTTTAGCTTCCAGACGAAGCTTAACAGAAATTCTTGGAGGTGTCATCTCTTCTTTCTTAAATTTCTTCATAATAAGCTCATGATACATATACACTGATTGTGCTTCCCTTGAAATTTTCATCTTTATCTGAAATGACAAAAACAATCTGACCCCTTTTGAGATCTCAGCAATAAAACATATCTCTTTGTGAGTCAGCTTTTTAAATATGGAATGAACACCTGACAAATGTGAGTTCTTCTTCTTTCCCTATTTTTGTCCATATTGGAACAATCAGAGCGGAGTGGTCGCAATCCTCTAGGTGGCTTCCTTTCAAAGAGAAAAGGATAAAGGGTGAAACCTACTATCTCCTAGCAAATGTGAGACCTCAATGAGTCCAAATTCCATATTACAGTCATCCATCTTCAACATAGAAGGATCTACAATCTTTAATTTCTTCACTTTAGAACATTCTTATTTTTATTTGTATTCCTCTATTAAGTGAAATTCAGGGGTGTGGACCTTAAGCTGGACCCAATCTAAAATTTTGGCAATAGAATAACAAAATCCATCATATCATCCTTAGTAAAGATCATAAAAAATTTATTCTTCAACACTTTAGTCTTAGATAGTAGTTTAATAATAACTTTCTTTATCAGTATAATAGTCCACACTGACAAATAACAACAGATTTACTTGTAGTAGTAATAGAAAATTTCTTAACCAGAGCTCTCTTTAGTGACGAGAAATCCATATTTGATTTGAAATCAAATTCAATCACTAGTTTCATCACTATTACATATTCAATCTTCAACATGGCAATCATATAATTTTTTTATTGCATCCACCATAGATTTGAGAAGATTTTTATCTAAATGATTGGATGCATCATTCAAAAATAATATAATAGTATGAAGATTAGAAATATTATTAGAAAGACAACACTGAAAATTGTAAAAGCGTACCTGGCGAGTCTTCTCGTTCCACCACCANAATCTGGTAAATATCTTAGGGATCTATTAATTTTAATATGTTTTGCTTAATAATATTATCCTCAAGACTTAAAAAGCTTCAATACACAACATAGAGTTAGGAAGGTCTCCAAAACTTTACTTTTCCAAGCTCCATAAATGCTCTGACATGCATTTTGAGTTTCAGGTGGTGGAACGAGAAGACTCGTCAGGTACGCTTTTACAGTTTTTAGCGTTGAAAAGATATGACATAGGGTTAGGAAAATTATCAAAATTTTACTTTTCCTGCTCTTCATAAACTGTCTCTGATATGCATTTTGAGTTTCAGGTGGTGGAACGAGAAGACTCGCCAGGTACACTTTTACAATCTGACATGCATTTTGAGTTTCAGGTGGTGGAACGAGAAGACTCGCCAGGTACACTTTTACAATTTTTCAGCGTTGTTTTTTTTTCTTGTACTCTCATACTGTACTTTTATACTTGCAAAATTGCATGCTAAATAATGATTGCACCCTGCATGAAAGCTGAAATTATTAGGATAGCCACATAACCATACTCAAAACCAAAACTAAAATCAACCAAGATAAAATGCGCTACCACAATATTCAAAATATAAGACAACTCAAAATTTAATNTTCATTTGGACTAAGTGATTCCAATAGAAAATAGTGGTACCGGGACGATGGAACCGTGGGATCTTGATTGGTGTCGCTATATCAACTTTAATATGCCCATAATAAAAAATTAAAAAAAATTAACCATAGGGTCACCTGATTTGACATTATAACCAAATGATCTAGAAAACTTGAACTCTGCTACAACGAGGAGCTTGGAGCTTACATGGTGGGCAGTCTGGTCATCTGTAACAACAAGAGGATCTACACTAATACATCCCTTCATTAGCTTTAAACAAAAAAGCCATAGGAATTCGAGGTTGTTTGCCTAGTGCAACATAAATCCTCAAACACATCTTTTAGGTCTTTGTACAACCATATTGTACAATATAAGCCCTAAACTCGCTTTAGGATTCCGAGGTTGTCGTTCGTCACGACTTAAATCCTCACATCTTCAAGGTTATTTGTGCTGATTGCTTCACACAAATGTAAGTCCTAATAAATAAAAATTGCAGGATGAAACATTTAAATGATTTCTCCTATGCTTATCTAAGTAGTTGATTTGTCGACTCTTCTACTAATCAAGAACTACATGGCTTCAATTTGACTTTTCTTATTGGATAATGGTATTTATTATAGAGCCGAAGAAGCATGAGTCTCACAATATCAATTTTAAAATTCTTCTTTCATGAACTCAATCAAATCTTCTTCTTCATTCTTCAAAGTCTCCTCTCTATCATTTGACATTTATTTGATATCGGCCTTGAGTTTCTCTAGAGCTTCCTCTATCAACTTCTCTTGTATTATCTTCAGATCCACTAGTACCAACACTCGAGAAACATCTAATTGATCAGTCTCAAGTATGGTGGACTCAACTTGCATCACATTTTTTTTATTCAATGATGGAATCTCCAAACTTGTCCAATAATGATTGATTAGTGACTTTGAGTATCCATGAAGGCTTCCTTATTGATGACAAAAGGGGACTCTTCGTAGTGATGCCAACATGGGCGAATAAGGTACAATTCTTAACGCATAGAGCAGTCATATTGATAAATGATCTTTGACTATCATTTAGCCTCCAAGATTTGAATAACATATCATCATGGTATATAGTTGGCATCAACCGAGGTCCCAAAGTAACTTAACAGAAATTTTTTGAAGTGGTGGAACATGTGCAATAGTGTTAAGAATAGTAGGTTTAGCTTCCAGACGAAGCTTAATAGAAATTCTTGGAGGTGTCATCTCTTCTTTCTTAAATTTCTTCATAATAAGCTCATGATACATATACACTGATTGTGCTTCCCTTGAAATTTTCATATTTATCTGAAATGACAAAAACAATCTGACCCCTTTTGAGATCTCAACAATAAAACATATCTCTTTGTGAGTCAGCTTTTTAAATATAGAATGAACACCTGACAAATGTGAGTTCTTCTTCTTTCCCTATTTTTGGCCATATTGGAACAATCAGAGTGGAGTGGTCACTATCCTCTAGGTGTCTTCCTTTCAAAGATCAAAGGATAAAGGGTGATACCTACTATCTCCTAGCAAATGGGAGACCTCAATGAGTCCAAATTCCATATTACAGTCATCCATCTTCAACATAGAAGGATCTACAATCTTTAATTTCTTCACTTTAGAACATTCTTATTTCTATTCGTATTCCTCTATTAAGTGAAATTCAGGGGTGTGGACCTTAAGCTGGACCCAATCTAAAATTTTGGCAATAGAATAACAAAATCCATCATATCATCCTTAGTAAAGATCATAAAAAATTTATTCTTCAACACTTTAGTCTTAGGTAGTACTTTAATAATAACTTTCTTTATCAGTATAATAGTCCACAGTGACACAATAACAACAGATTTAATTGTAGTAGTAATAGAAAATTTCTTAACCAGAGCCCTCTTTAGTGACGAGAAATCCATATTTCATTTGAAATCAAATTCAATCACTAGTTTCTTCACTATTACATATTCAATCTTCAACACGACAATCATATGATTTTTTTATTGTATCCACCATAGATTTGAAAAGATTTTTATCTAAATGATTGGATGCATCATTCAAAAATAATATAATAGTATGAAGATTAGAAATATTATTAGAAAGACAACACTGAAAACTGTAAAATCGTACCTGACGAGTCTTCTCGTTCCACCACCAGAAACTCAAAAGGCATATTAAGGTAATTTATATGAAACAGGGAAGTAAATTTTTTATGACCTACCTAACCCTAGGTCATATCTTGGTGGGTCCTTAGAAGTTTAATTAAGGATGATGTTGCTAAGCAAAATATATTATGTTTAGTAGATCTCTGAGGTATCCAACAGATCTAGAGAAAGAAGCAGGTTCATGCTACTCTTTCGCTGCCCGGTGGAAAATCCCGAGTTCTTTTAAACTTATTATGTTGCTTAATAATTCATCATGTAAATACCCTTAGTGCTCAGTGGGCATTGATGTATCAATTATCCCTAAGAGTAAGGTAATTATCATTTGTAATTTAATTTTGAATATTTTGTGGGTGAAGACTCTTAAAGAGGCAAGTTAGTGTCATTGGAACACTTAGCCAAATTTTGGTCCTAATTGGGCTTATAGTGTTTGAAAGATGTCTTAATTTTAATTGAGTTTGTTTTTCTAATCCTCATTTAATCAATTTTGATTTAGCCTAAGTCACTACTAAGCCCTTAAGACCTAGATGAGTGTCTTATTTGGTTCTGAAAAGATTAAGCTTTAGGTGATCAAGATTCATGATTTGGATTCTATTTGAAAATCAAAATAGGGGTATTAAATTGATTAATTATTGAATTCAAAAGTCATACCCCTGAGTCCTCGGCTCATTTTATTTTGATAAACTTCCAAATTCTAATAATTAAATTTATTAACTTATCTTTTCAATTAAGAAAGTGATGTTGGTTTCTACCAATTAACCCCTTTTGTTTCAAATATCTAAATTAAAATCAGAGGTTACCCATTTCCCTCCTTGAATTAAGATTAAGGGGGGAACCCATTTCCCTCCTTGAATTAAGCCTAAATGTTAATTAAGGCTAGATTTCCAAAATTACACATTTGCTCTTAAGGTTCTAACACTTCAAAATTTGTCAAATTCAATTCAAATGACTTTGAAATTTTTATCCTACCTCATTCATGGGTCAACTAAGTTAATTAAGGATAAATTTCCAAAATTACACATTTGCCCCTAAGGCTCTAACACTTCATAAATAAAATTCAATTCAAATGACTTTGAAATTTTTATCCTACCTTATTCATGGGTCAATTGAGACATTCAATTCAAATGACTTTGAAATTTTTATCCTACCTCATTCATGGGTCAACTAAGTTAATTAAGGATAAATTTCCAAAATTACACATTTGCCCCTAAGGCTCTAACACTTCATAAATAAAATTCAATTCAAATGACTTTGAAATTTTTATCCTACCTTATTCATGGGTCAATTGAGACATTATTCAATTCAAATGACTTTGAAATTTTTATCCTACCTCATTCATGAGTCAATTAAGACATCATAGGAGAAAATGTGATTTTTGAAAATTTAATTTAATTTATATAATTATTTAATGTAAAAAAAGAATTTTTCAAAGAAAATTCCTAGCTTGATGAAGGTAAATCCTAATCCTTTGAAATTTTTACTAGTGGTAAACCTAGACCAGAGAAGCCTTTGGACCAAATTTCATTATTTGTTGAATTTTTTTTGAATTTTAAGAATTATTTTAAGTTTTGANCATGGGTCAATTAAGACATCATAGGAGAAAATGTGATTTTTGAAAATTTAATTTAATTTATATAATTATTTTAATGTAAAAAAATGATTTTTCAAAGAAAATTCCTAACTTGATGAAGGTAAATCCTAATCCTTTGAAATTTTTACTAGTGGTAGACCTAGACCAGAGAAGCCTTTGGACCAAATTTCATTATTTGTTGATTTTTTTTTGAATTTAAAGAATTATTTTAAGTTTTGGGGTATTTATTAAATATAAAATATTTTAAGTGGAGAAAATTAAGTTTTCTATTTTTGAAAAATCCTCCTAAGGTCATAAAACTCAGAGGAGAAAATTTTATATTTTTTAGCCCTTAAAAATTATTTTTAAGCTTTAAAATTCAGTATCTTTATTTAAAAAAATTAGGAAAAATATTCTAATTGTTCCTAAGTGCTTAGGACGAAATTTAGAACATTTCCATGAATTTTATTATTTTGTGATTTTTTTAATGGATTGTTAATTATTTAAATATCTAAAATAGGTTAAATATCAAGTTTTTATTTTAAGCTCCATTTTATTTTTTAAAAAAATACCCCTAATCACACAGAACTCAAAAAAAAGTTTTTATAATTGTTTGAGTTATATTTTGATTTTTAAAAGTCATTTAAATGCCGAAAATGTTATTTATCTTCNAGAGGAGAAAATTTTATATTTTTTAGCCCTTAAAAATTATTTTTAAGCTTTAAAATTCAGTATCTTTATTTAGAAAATGATGAAAAATATTCTAATTGTTCCTAAGTGCTTAGGACGAAATTTAGAACATTTCCATGAATTTCATTATTTTTGTGATTTTTTTAATGGATTTTTAATTATTTAAATATCTAAAATAAGTTAAATATCAAGTTTTTATTTTAAGCTCCATTTTATTTTAAAAAAAATACCCCTAATCACACAGAACTCAAAAAACAAGTTTTTATAATTGTTTGAGTTATATTTTGATTTTTAAAAGTCATTTAAATGAAAAAAATGTTATTTATCTTTAAAAATCAACTTAAGTTACCAAATGAACTCAAAATACTTTGGAATTTTTATGGTAAGTTCTCTGTATACTAAATAACAGTGGAGATTAAAACTCAAGTCATTTTGTTGTTTGCATTTTTCAAAATAAATTATCTTAGTGATTTAGGGTTTGTGAAAATTAGGTTTATTTTGAATGACTTGACTCATGAGAAATTTTTCTAAAGGTTCTCTGGTCATCATAAACCTTCCAAAGTTTTCTTGAATTTTTCTAAGAAACATACTAATTTTCATGATTATTTTAAGTAAATAATGCACATAAACTAGAAAAACATGATTCTCTGTCTAAGGACCTCCTCTAACTTTGGAAAAATCAAGAAATGTTTTCTAAGACTTAGGTAACAACATGCTAAAATTTCAAGCCATGGTGATATTACTACATGCATGGAGAATCAAAACATCCAAATGAGTGTTTAATTAATTAAAAATAAAATATGCATCACATGGACTTAAAATTATTTCCACATTATTCTACTATGTTCACTGAGCAAAAAGATATTTTTATTTTTTTTTGTGATTTTTCTACACCAAGATATGAATTTTTAAAGCTAGGGATAATTTTATGATTTTTTTAAATCCCTATTTATCTATTTAAACGCGCGGCGTAGCCTTAACCTACGAATGCTCCGAAGTTCCACGCGACGCGCTCCTACTAGACGTTGTCGTCCATCTCAGCGCTGACTCGGCCTGCGGTTTATGTTCCGAAGCGCTGTCCGGCTTGATCACTACCGTCCATCTGATACATGAGTGATCATACGCTCTCTNTAAAACTCAAGTCATTTTGTTGTTTGCATTTTTCAAAATAAATTATCTTAGTGATTTAGGGTTTGTGAAAATCAAGTTTATTTTGAATGACTTGACTCATGAGAAATTTTTCTAAACGTTCTCTGGTCATCATAAACCTTCCAAAGTTTTCTTGGATTTTTCTAAAAAAACATACTAATTTTCATGATTATTTTAAGTAAATAATGCTCATAAACTTGAAAAACATGATTCTCTGTCTAAGGACCTCCTATAACTTTGGAAAAATCAGGAAATGTTTTCTAAGATAGAGGTAACAACATGCTAAAATTTCAAGCCATGGTGATATTACTACATGCATGGAGAATCAAAACATCCAAATGAGTGTCTAATTAATTAAAAATAAAATATGCATCACATGGACTTAAAATTATTTCCACATTATTCTACCATGTTCGCTGAGCAAAAAGATATTTTTATTTTATTTTTGTGATTTTACTACACCAAGATATGAATTTTTAAAGCTAGGGATAATTTTATGATTTTTTTAAATCCCTATTTATCTATTTAAACGCACGGCGCCGCCTCAACCTACGAATGCTACAAAGCTCCACGCGACGCGCTTTTACTAGACGCTGTCATCCATCTCAACGCTGACTCAGCCTGCAGTTTATGTTCCGAAGCGATGTCCGGCTTGATCACGACAGTCCATCTGATACATGAGCGATCGAACGCTCTCTGTCATCGTCCCTTATAGCCTAGCCCGAGAATCGTCCATCCTCTAGCCTTAAGATCTCTCTCATTTCTTAACTAAATTGGATGAAAAATTTTTTAAGCACTCGTCTAGACTAGAGGAACATATCCATACGGTTGTAATGCCATGAAATCAACTCAAAACAAATGGAGAGTTCAAATAGGCTCGGGAGGAAGGGAAGTTTTATACCTTTGCTCTGAGAAGTGAAGCTTCAATCAGAGAGTCTTGGCACGTTCGTTGTGATCCAAAGAGGCTATGGATTGAGTCTCTGGTATTGGTGTAAAGCCTAAGTATGATTTCGGTCACGGCCGGATTTGGGTGTTGGTCTAGAGCTATGGTAGAGGCTCTGTGAGAGGGGAATTTGATGGGGCTTAAGATTTTTTCACTGTTGTGAAGGTGTGGGTGAAGTTAATTTGAGTTTGGTGGACTGTGAAGGTGTATGGGATCTGTCCTAGTTTCCTTCAAGATTTTGCGCTCAAAATTGAACTCCGGCAGTGGAAATTGGTGAGGGAAAACAGTTGGAATGCACCAAGGGGATCTTAGGGAAGCTCTGTGGTCAGTTTGGAGAGGTTTCTCTAAGAAATTTTCAACACCTCTTCCCATGGCTGTGGGAGTTGCTTTTTTTAAAAATGGCTAAGGGGTGGCTGTCACGACCAATTAGAGGGTGCATTGTGCTGCTTAGGTGGAGGGCAAAGGAGCTCTACAATTTAATTTGGTTGAGCTGGCTTATAGGTTTGATTTGGGTGAAGGGTGGATCTCGATTTTTATAGTCATCGGAGAAGACTAAGCTGGTCGGACATGGTAGGGGGAGGTGGCTAGGTGCTCAGGGCATCCAGGGGAATCTGTCAAAGGAATTCAATGCAATGAGGTTTAGTTTTGGTAAGGGTATCTTAAGCATATGTGTTTTCGGAAATAAGATCCCTTAAGTTGGGGGACTTTTGGTCCGTGGCTCATCTAGCTTGGGTTAAATGGGCTTTCTCTCAGTCTTAGGGTCTAACCCTGGCTGAGGTGGAATTAATTTGATGACTTTGGGGTAGTTAGGCCATCTTTAATGCATGGGTTCAATGTGGGTTCAAGTGATCAATGCTTGGGTATGTTAGCCATGTCAATTGACCCAATTTATTGATCAATATTGTGTAGATGATTGTTATAAAGATTTTTGGTGAAGGGTTGAAGTGATTTTAAGTTCAATTAGTAGGTCAATTTGAGGGATTTTTGAAATTTGGCCAGTTTGGGCATGTTGGGTTTGACATGGGTCTAGGTTGGGCTAGAAATGAGCTAAGTACAAATTAAATGGTCCACATGATCAAGGGATATGTTTTGAAGATTTTTCTTGAAGGGAAAGAGTGAAAATTTTGGGTTTAAGGCCCGCAATTTGGTGAGCTTTTGAGACATGGTCGATTTGGGGTAAATTTGGGGATTTTGGACTTAGGTTGAAATCAAATGAAATTGAGGCCTCAACAAGGCCAATTGAAGGTCAAGTTTGATGTATGGGCATGTTATGAAGGTTTTTCAACAAAAATTGTGGCCAATGGAGTGGACTATGGGTTCAATTTGGTGGAACCAAGTCATAGGGCCAAAATTGGGTTTTTGGTTTAGCTCAAATTGAGTTCAAATCATGGACCAATTGAGCTTGGATTTGGTCTAGACTGGTCATATCAAGGGTGAATTTGAGTTTAGGATTGAAATTGGGGGAAATTGAGACGAATTGGATAAGCATTTGAGGTAATTGTGGAAAATANAAATTTGGTTTTTGGTTTAGCTCAAAATTGGGTTCAAATCATGGACCAATTGAGCTTGGATTTGGTATAGATTGGTCATATCAAGGGTGAATTTGAGTTTAGAATTTAAATTGGGGGAAATTGAGACCAATAGGATAGCAATTGAGGTAATTGTGGAAAATATGGGTCTTTAAAGGGAAATTTGGGGGTTTTGGTTAAAGATGGTCAAATTGGTCAAATTGGGTCATGTGATAGTTGAGAAAAGTGAAATTAGGAATATTTGGGAGGTTTTGGGAATTTTTAGGATTTTGGGCTAAGGACGGGTATTTTGGTAATTTGGGGGAATTTAGGGGCAAAAGGCTGGGTTGGGTTTGTTGGTAGAGTTGGAGTGCCAACCACCATCAATATACCATGGACCAATGGAAACTCCATTTTGGGTCCCTTATGTAGTGGTCTTAGCCAAACCCTAGCGTAGGGCTAATGGGTTTAGGGGACCACCTGCATGAGTCTCCCAAAAGTATCAAGGGATCAAAGCCTACAAGTTTAAGTTTAGGATAGTGAGTGATTGCTAGTGCAAGTATGTACCTTAAGCTCTAGACCAACACCCAGGGTCAACCCTAAGGTCCAACAGTCCTAAGGGTAACTCATCTTGAGTTCCCCTATAGTGACCCCACATGCTAAGTGCTAGAGGTTATGACCAATATGTGAAACTTCTAGTTGAGTAGAGAAGAGTTTGGAATTTCTAATGGTGAGTGTTTCATGTCTAGTTTTCTAAAAATAGTCAATAGGAAAGTCCTATGGCTAGGCCTTAGGCTACTAAGGAGAAAAGATTAAACATGAACTAAAAGTGATGTCAACATAAGGTTTCAGGGGCATTTTGGTAAATTTGGGAATATTGGGGGTAGAAGGCCAAAGTGGGATGTTTCAATGGAATTAGAACTAGTTGGACAAGGTGACCATGCAAACCATTGAAACCCCCTCCCCCTCTGAGGTTGGAAGACCCATGGGAGAGCTCATTTTGGATCATCCACATGTTGGTCCTGGCCATCCTAGCCAAAGGCTAAGGGCATTAGACTACCCATATGACTTTTCAAAAGGGAGCATAAATGTGGGTTAAGCGTGAGTGATTTTAAGGTTTGAGTGTGTGTGTGACCAAGACCATGCCACCGAGGTTTCCCTAAGGTCTCACACATCCTATTGGAACTCATCCACAAGTCTTCATATGTTGGTCTTAACCACCTCAAGTGAGAAATGAGAGCTTAGGACCACACATGTGAGATTTCACAGGAAGAGTTAAGAAGTGTTTAGAATTTCTATATGAGAGGGTTCTATCACTAGTCCTTTAGGATACTCAACAGGAAAGTCCTAAGGCTAGAACCTAGGATTCTAAAGAGGAGAAACTAGACCTCATAAAAATGATGTCAACAGTATAGTGTAAAGCTGATGTGTGTGATGAATGAATTTGCACGTTATTATTCTGAAAAGAGGTATGTGTACTGAGTGTGAGAGTGTGTTATGTTGATATTCATGTTGATGTGGTGCTAAGTAGTTCATGAAGGAAATGAGTTATGATGTGTGGATGGTGAAATTGATAAGTAGAAATTAAGAGTATGTTGGAGGAGATAGTTGATGTGGGTATAAGAAGTGATGGTGGTAGCATATTATGTTGATTACTATGACTAGTTGTGAGTTATAAGAAGATTATTTGTAAGTAAAGTATTTTTCAATAATGATATTATGTCTTGAGATAAGGAGTTTATTAGTCTGAATGTCAAAACACTTATAGCCACTGTGGTGTTGACTATATCCCAAAACTTACATAATGGGGCCTTCGGAAAAAAGCTTGCATTTAATTTGGTGTTTTTTTTCAGGGAAAACAAAGACAACCAAATGTTTTATGGCTTGATGTTCAAATTTTGTTGTGTAAAAGCTGAAAAGGTGATTTTATGAGTGTTGGTAGAGTAAAATTTATGTATTAGGTAATTGATATTGCATGGCTTCCATCCAAAATTTATAGGAAGGTTATCAGTGTTGAGAAGTGTTCTAGATCTTTATAAAAGTGACTATTTTTCCTATTTGTAATACCATTTTGGTTAGGTGTATGTCAGCAGATGAGTTGATGCTTGATACATTGATCTTGTTGATAGATTCTGATTTCAATGGACATATAATCTCCTCCATCAGTTCTCAAGTATTTTATGTTATTATTGAGTTAATTTCTTAACATTTTATGCAGAAAAATAAAATAAGTAGTTGTTTTGAATTTATGTCTTAAGAGTATCCACCAACAAAACTAAAAAAAGGAATTACTTAATGTAACATAATATTTGTACCCTTCTATAGAAGAAAGAGGGATATGTCCCAAAATGTCAGAATGTAAGATGTCTAAAATACCATATGTCAAAGAACTACAAGGAAAAGATAGTATAGCACATTTATTGTTATAACAGTCATGACATGGTTGAGTAGCTATATATATTTGAGTTGAGAATTAAAGTGTGAGATCTTTGAGTTGAATTTGTTGTGTGGATGCCCAATCTTTCATGCCATATATTTTAGCTTATAATGGTGTTGAGGGCTGCGATAAAGTATACTCCTTGATTAGCTACTCTATAGAGGAGNATTGCCTTTAAAGGCCCAATTTCCCAAATTTACTTCAAATGTCCATCAATTTGGTCCCAATCTTCCCCAATTACAATCCTAAACTCAAATTCACCTTACATGTGACCAATTTAAACCAAATACAAGCTCAATTGATCCATATTGGAGCCCAATTTTGATTTGGGTCAAAACCCCCAATTTTGACCTTATGACTTAATCTCACCCAATTGAACCCATAGCCTAGTCAATTGGCCTCAATTAATATTGCAAAATCTTTAAAAAATTCTTACACATCAAAATCAACCATCAATTGTCCTTGATGAAGCCTCAATCCTATTTGATTTTGGCCTAAATCCAAAAAACCCCAAATTAGCCCCAATATTGGCTAACACTCCAAAATCCAACATTTGAATGCCTTAGACCTCAAATTGACATCCAATTTTTGTTGAAAATCGTTTATAAGGTCATTTGAAACCAAATACAACAATCAATTTGAGTTTAGCCTAAAGCTAGCTAAGTTTGACCCAAATTAGATCCATATGCCTAATTTGGGTCTAAAACCAAAACCCATGAAAATTCATCCGAATTATGAAAATCCTTTATAAGATCATTTGTGACCAAATACAACAATCAATTTGAGCTTAGTCCAAAACTAGCTCAAGTTTGACCAATTAGATCCATATGCCTAATTTGGGTCTAAAATTAAAACCCATCAAAATCCATCCAAATTGATCACCAAATTAACTTCAAAACAATTTTTATCCTTCATGAAAATTTTTCATTATGATGTTTTGAACCATACACAACAATTAATTTGGACTTAGCCCATGGCTAGCCCAAGTTTGACCCAAACTTAGCCCAACATTCTTAAAATGGGTCCAAAACAAAAAATCCACTAAATTGATTAACCAATTGACCTCAAAATGACTTTCACCCTTCATCAAAAGTTGTTCCTCATGGTCTCCTACACCAAATGCCATATTTAATTGGGCTAATTGCCATGCCTAACCTAGTCCAAACACAAGATTTGGTCATGTGCACCTCTTTGAACTTATGGCCAAACCCAAATCAATTAAGCTTGGTATGGTCAAATGAGCCCTTCGACTTATGGTCAAATCCAAATCAATTGAGCTTGGTATGGTCAAATGAGCCTTACCATGACTTGGACTTATGGTCAAATCCAAACCAATTGAGCTTGGTATGGTGAAATGAGCCTTACCCTAACTCATCCTAGACTCTAGGGTTGAGTTTAAAGCCAGCCATCAACCCATGGTTAGGCTTGATATTTATCCCATAAGTAAAATTTTAAGAAAAATTTTTAAAGAGGGGGGTTAAATCAATGTACTTGCCATACCACATGTCCATACCCTATGGTGCCATTTTTACTGAGCATCATAAGCTTTAACCATGGTCCAA
>JXCR01146926.1:238094-265422 GCA_002079205.1 Phalaenopsis hybrid cultivar | reverse complement strand
AACACTATCATTAATGGGGATCGATTCAAATCATTAGATGCAGATTGAAATGAAGCAAATGTTCTTCCTTGAAATAAAAAATATGTTGTTTTACAACATATTTATGTGTGATTTTTAACTGTAGTGGGAAGACTCGTAGAAAATTTTAAAGGTCTACTTTCCATCACTCGACATAACTTATTTATAAATTTGGGTTTAACATTCTAAAATGGTGAAGTGAGTGTAGATCATGTTGTATATAAGGAGATAAGCATCATAAGAAGAACTAAGTCATCATGAACTTACATGCCTAGAGTGCGCCTGAGACATTGTAGCCTATCAAATTCAAAAACTCAAGGAGCAAATGAGAAAAATGATTAAAGAAATGCTTGCCAGTGGCACAACCTTCCAAACCAACACCTCCTGTACACTGTCAGTGGCCTTTTTGATTTTTTTCATTTAATATATATAATTTTGTAAAGTAATAGACTAATTTTTTAAAATACGAGACCGAACTGATCTCCTATAGATAATAGTTTAAATAAACAAACACAACATCATAAGCGATGCATCTATCTCTAAGAATGGACATATTACTTGCTAATGAGGCTCAATTAAATAAACTAAAGAATTTATGACATTCGTTTTAGTTTGCGAAACATTTTTGTTGACCGACAAATTTCTCTTATCTAATATAAAAGATTTGACAGGGTTTATATTACACTGAGTTTTAAAGTTTTCTATAAGAGAAAACCCCTATAGTTAATTACATCTTAGACAATTGAAATCGCCTAAGAAAACTCTTGATTTATATCAGAAAATATAGTCTTCAAAAATTTCAAAGTTTAGGACATTTCAAAGTCTGACAAAGAAGTAACAAATGAGAAAGGTTCAAGTTTAGAACGTAACTATGAAATCTAAAGAGAAAAAAACTAGGGGATGTCATGGAACTTTAGGAGAGTCTCATTGACTTCTCCAGCTATCATATGATTTAACTTCAATTTTGAGGAAATATAAGTAAATGTTTCATCCTCCTAATTTTATTATTTATGGCTTACGTTTGCATGACATAATCATATAAATGACTTGAAAGATTTGATGGTTTATGTCGTAACGAATGACAACCTTAGAGTCTAAAATAATTTAGGGCTTAAATTGCACAACATGGCTGTGAAAAGGCTTAAAGATAAAGTGAGGATTTATATCGTACTAGACGGACTACCTCAAAGTCTTATGACTTGTTATTTAATTCTAAAAAAAGATTTGTTGTTATAGATCTGGTTATTGTTGTAGAATGCTGCCCACAAGGTTAGCTTCAAGCTCCTCGTCGAAGTGACAGCTCCAAGTTCAAGGTTCAAAAGGTTTTACCATGTTTGTTTAAGTTTTTTTTGGTTTTATTATTGTTTAAATGTCTTATTTGGGGGAAAGTAAAGTTGATTAGAGCGTCACTGGTTAGGATCACCGATTCCCTCATTCAGGTACCATTATTTTCTCTTGAATTTACTTAGTCTAAACGAGTTGTTAAGCTTATTTAAATTGAGGAGATCTCGTCAACAACCGTAGGTTACCTCATTTGAGGGACTTCCGTAAATTCAAAAGGAGTGTTATGTTTTTTTTTTTGAAAATATGTTTTTTTTTGCACGAAGCTAAATAAGTGCTGATAAGAAAATGTTGTAAAGTAAATAAGTAAAATTGCATTGCATAAAATATAAATGCATACCTGGGCTTCTGCTACCGTTGCATGATTAGCATCATAAAGCATAATATATTTGCAAGAAGTTTAAATAAATTACAGGAAAATAAAAAGAAGCATCCTGTACTGAAAAAATTGAAAAAAATGAGTCGTAGCAAAGCACGAGCAAATAAAAGAAAACCCATAGTCACATATAGAAGATCAGAACTAAGTGTAAGACATTGGTAAAGGCGGGGGCTTAGAGCTTAAATGTGTGCTTCCCGACCCTGAGTGAGAGCTACCAACCTGATAATCTACGGAGGGTAGTCCTAACCTCGATCCAAGTGATTAACCGTGGACCTTTATAAATTTTCATTTTTTAAATTAATTTTTCATACATATAAAGTTTGTTTTATCATGCAAAGGGGTTTTCATTTAAAACATTTTGTAGAGCGGTGTAGTCTACTGGTTAATTATTTTGATCGAGCTTGGATTACTGTCAACCTAAGAGTATCGGGGGAAATTATCTCCTCAAGAGTCATCGAATAGTATCATTAGTCCTTATTCTTTGCTTTTGTCAAAGGTTCTTGAGGTAGGAGATGCTACTCTAAATCCACGTCGTATCCCTCATTTTAACACACATTAGCATTATCGTCATTTCCCTAGCCACCTAGACCTCAGACTTACATAAGTCCAATGATCCTTATGTGATAAAAAAATGTCTTTAGTTGCTCACAAGGATTTAAATACTTTAGAGAAGACTCAAATTCCTGAGCATTGGGTCAATTAAGTTAGGATAAGTAGTATAGAACATTTCTATTGATTTAGGTGAATTATTGGGTTCCGATGCATAACTTGGTGGGCTCCGAAAAATTTTAAGGATTTTCTGTAACAAAGCACAATAAGTTTAGTTGTCCTATAAAATATTCAAAAGATAGCAAAATTTTTCGGAGCATAACCCTAAACAACTTTTGAAACCCCTTGAATCATTTCGAGTTCATTTAGACTTATTTTGATGTTCAATTAATCATCTGAAGTTAAATTTAAATTCAATAAATTAATACACCTTGTTCTCAATGAACCATAATATCTTAATTATTCTAAGAGCGGAGTAGTCAGACATTCACTTAACATTTTATTCAAGAGTTATGTAAATGGATACCCTTGAGGGCAAGCTCGAGGCATTAAGGTTTTCGGACCTACAATTGAAGTTGAGCTTGTAGTGTTTAAGGATATTCATTAATTAATCATGTTTCTCTACTCTAATCCTCAGTAAACAAGTTTAAATATCAAGCCTAGCTCACTACTAAGCCCTTAAGTTATGTTTTTAGGAAAAAACTTGCAATAATCAAAATGTTAAATTAAGTGAATTTAATTCTCATTAAAAGCTCATACTTATCATCTAATCACCAATTAGGGGCTTCGAATAAGTAAGTTTTTATCTTCCTAGCTTAAGCCCACTATCTTAGGCTCATCCAATTAGGTTAACCTCAAAGTCACAATATTTTAAGAAAAATAAAAATTTACCCTTATTATGAAAAGGCAATAAATTGGTTTCTACCTCTTAAACCCTCATGTTTCAAACATTCAAATAAGTTCATTATGATCAAAATTACCCATTTACCCTTTGATTATTCTTAAAATTTAATTAGGGCATCAAAATCACAAAATTACCATTTTGCCCATAGGGCCTCTGCACTTCATAACTCATTAAATTGAACTCAAAAGACTTTGAAATTTTTATTGTTGCCCATTCATGGTTCAATTAAAATATCAGAGGAGAATATATGATTTTTTTTAATTTATATATTTTTTACTCAAAAATAAGGATTTTCAATATTAATTTGTTTAATTAATCAAAGTAAAGTTTTTGTCTTTAGGAAAACAGTTGGAGGTTTACTTAGACCAGAGGAATACTTGGACCAAATTTCATGATTTTTTGAATTATAGTTTAATTATTATAATTATTTATTGATTTTAGTAGTTAATTAAATAGAAAATATAATTTAATCTAAAAAATTACTTTTTATATTTTTCTTAAATCTCCCTAAGTCCAAAGAACTTAGAGAATTAAGCTTTTCTTTTTTCATGTTTATTATATTTATTCTAATTTTTTTAATGAAAAATAAGGAAACTATATTTTTATCATTTAAAAATACATAACTATATTAAAAAAATTATTAAAAATACTTAAAAGGGTCCCAAGTGACCAGGGAACAATTTGGAACACTTCATGTATTTTTATATTTTTGTGATTTTTAATTATTTTTTAAATTAAAAAATTGGCAAAAAAATGAATTATTTATGTTAATATCAATTTTATTTTTCTTAGGTTCCCTTGATCACAAGGAACTCCCAAAACTATTTTCATAATTTTTCGAATTGTATTTTATTTACTATAATTACTTTATTGCAAAAATTCCTTTTTAATTGAAAAATAGACTTTGATATTAAATATATTTCAATTGTGTTTCAAATTTTTACAAAGGGTTCAACTGATCATTGTAAAATAATCTTTATATTTTTTTGGATTATATTATATTTATTTAATTTTTTATGAGTTTTAATTATTTAATTAGCTGTGATAATATATATAATTATTTAAACTTATTTTATATTTTTTCCTAAAGTCCTTTGGCCACAGAAAACCTGTCAAAATAAGTCTCATATATATATTTTTTATTTTAATTCATATAGTTATTTTAAACAAAAATAGGTAAATAGCCTTGAAAATTAGGGCTTTAGGGTTAGAGGTGTTTTCTGACTTTGGAAAAATCAGAGAACATCTCTAAACACATGCAAAATAAGCCCTCCAAATTTAAAGCTAAGGTGATTAATAATTAATTAAAAATAATTAAAATACTTTATGGAGTATTTATTTAATTAAAGATAAAATACATGGTAAATAATTTTTATTTTTAGTTCATAATTTTCTCCTCTGTTCACTAAGCAACAACATATTTTTATTTTATTTTTATTAATTTTCTACACCAAGTTATGAATTTTTTAACTTTCTCAATTTAAATAAATAAAAAAACCCACTTTTCTATTTATCCACGCGAAGACTAGCTCATCCTAGGCGGAACCAAAACTGCACGCGGCGCGCTTCTATTTGACATCACCTTCTGCATCAGTTGTCACGCGGTCCACACATTATGAATCGATCGCTCGTCCAACTCCTCCGTTGTTGGATCAATATACATACAAATGGATGACATCCGTTCATCCTCTCCAAGTGACTCAACCTGAGAACCTTCCAACTTCTAGACCTAAGATCTCGCTCGATACTCAACCAAATAGCATAAAATTTGCTCATATAGCTTCATCCAGTCAAGGTGAACCTATATGTACGGTTGATCAAGCATGAGACACAAATCCACTTCACAATCAATGAAACTGAGGCTAAAATTAGGGATTTAGAAATATACATTTGCCCAAGAGGTAAGGCCATGATTGGGTGCTTGTGGAAGCTTCAATAGAGTCCAAAAAACCTCCTCAAAGTGTCTCATTTCTCTAGTATTGAGTCTGAGTAGGTGGTTTAGCTTTGGTCTATGAGTGGGTTAGAGGGCTCAATAGATGGGCTTTCAGTGGAGATGATAGTGGTATGAGACTTGGATCCGATAGTTATTCATGTAACCCTGACCCAGAAATTAAGAGAGGGTCCCTTCCACTATGGTTGGGCATGCAACTTCTATAAACATTGACAGAATCACTAGAACATACCAACAATCAAATGTCGATAGAAGAGTATTATAACTCACCCTCGATCTTGTTGACCACATTTTTTGTGAGGTCTACTTTTCCTCTTAGTACTTAGGATCTAGCTATAGGATTTTCCTCTTGAATATCCTAGAAGACTAGAGATGGAACCCACCTCCATAGAAATTCAAACCACATCCTAGCTCTCTCTGGAACCCTACATCAACAGTCACGAACCTCCATCATTTGAAATGTTAAGTCCAATATATGAGGATTCAAAGATGAGTCTCTATAGAACTAAAAAAACTTAGGGATACCCTTGGTGGCAAGGGCTTGGTGTCTCACACACTCAAGCACATCAAAACTCCTCACTTGTCCTAAAACCCCAAAATCACACACACTGAACCTAATTCCCTTTGCTCTTTTAGAAACTTGCATGGATGATCGCAAGCCATTAGCCCTTTGTTAAGTTGGCTAAGTCCAACATGTAGAGGGTCCAAGGTGAGCTTCACCATAAGCCTTTTTATACTTATGGGAGAGTTTGCATGATTTGCATGGGCACCATATCCAACCAATTCTCTAATTCAACCAAAACAACCAAAATTACGAAGTTGTCCTTGAAACCCTAAAACCCTCAAAAGTCTCAAAATCTCTAATTTCATAAAAAACTTCTCCAAAGTGATCCTAACCATCCCAATTAGCTAATGTCACCCAAAATTTTTCAAATCCACCCAAAGTTAGCCAATTTACCAAATTACCCTCAAAATCCCAAAATTTGCCAAAAACTGAATCTCACTCAATTTTAGCCCAAAAATCATTTTAAATATTTTCACTTGGCTTAATTGCTCCAAATTTATTAAAATTAGCCAAACTGCCCAATTTTTACCAAAATGCCAAATTTACCCCTAAATTGGCAAAATTACCAAAATATCTCTCATGTCCCACAAAATTCACAAAACCTCCAAAATCATTCCAAAGCTCCTTTAAACCAATCCTAACCACTCAATGGGCTCAATTGCATCTAAATCCACCAAAATTAACCAAAATTCCTAAATTGCCCATAAATGCCCAAAATCTCCAATTCACCTCTGATTCCCACCAAATTGATTTCAAAATTCCCCAATTCCAACTCCACATCAAATTTCATCATGCCCTAGTCCAATTAAAACCAAATTCTAACCGAATTGAACCAAATTCCAAACCCTAATTTAAACCCTAAACCTATTAACCTCAAATTGACCCAAAATCTAAATTTCAACAAATTAAGCTCCATAACCAATTTAGGGCCTGTTTGGTTCGGCTTCTGCTGCGCGACGCGGCGTGCGACAGCGGCTTCGTCCCGCATTCCGGTGTTTGGTTCGACGTTTTGCGGCAAATTTTTGGCGAAGCGGATCGATCCGCGGCCGCGATATTAGGCCGCGTCCCCGCTTTCCTCTTACCCATTGTCCCGCTTACCTCTTTCGTTTCTCTTCAGCCCTAACGAGTTCCCTTGCGGCTCTCCTTCGTCCTCTTGCTTCGTTGCCCCGCGATCGACAGATCTGAGGTATAACGAGCATTTTTCTTCTTCTAATCGCAGATTTGAGGGTGCTTTACGATTTTTTCGAATGTGATGTTTTTTCTACTCCTANCTTGCCCTTATAGGAAGCATGTCCGAACCCAGCTTAATATAAACCCTATTTAATCATTTATAGTTATATGAAGCATGTCCGAACCCAGCTTAATATAAACCCTATTTAATCATTTATATTAAATAGAATGTAATTAACTATAGGGGCTTGCCCTTATAGGAAGCATGTTTGAACTCAGCTTAATATAAACCCTATTTAATCATTTATATTAAATAAGAATAGGAAGCATGTCCGAACCCAGCTTAATATAAACCCTATTTAACCCTTTATATTAAATAGGGGTTTGTCGGCAAATACAAAGGTTTCACAGACCAAACGGACGTCATACTTTCCTTAGTTTATTTGGTCATGTCTGAACCCAACTTAATATAAACCCTATTTAATCCTTTATATTAAATAAGGGAACTTGTTGGCAAATACAAAGGTTTCGCAGACCAAACGGACGTCATACTTTCCTTAGTTTATTTGATCAAACCTCATCCAAAGGTTTCGCAGACCAAACGAACGTCATACTTTCCTTAGTTTATTTGATCGAGTCTCATCCTCAAGTCTTGTGTTTATCCCTCGGGATAAATACTTGATTTGAGGTACAATGCTCTTTCATTTTAAAACTATGAAAAATATGGGGTCAGCTTGATTTCATACTTCAACGTCCTTCCGAAGCGGGCGACGAGATTTTGATTCCGGCGACCGACAGCTTCTTACGGGCAACTCCCCATAAACTAACCTGAAATAACGCCGACATGCCCACCACCTAGCTCCAAAGTCCTCGTCGTGGCGAGCTTAAGTTTTCTAGGGTGTCAAGTTATGATGTCAAATAAGACGACCCTATGGTTAAAGTTCTTTAAATGTTATGAGGGATGTTAAAGTTGATTAGAGCGACACCGGTTAGGATCACATGGTTCCCTTGTTCTGACACCATTATTTTCTATTGGATTCACTTAATTTAAATGAATTTACTAAACTCAACTTAATGAGTTCCATACTTTCATGTAGATTGTGGCAAGCCTCGTTAGCAACCGTAGGTTACCTCTTCCGAGGGAATCCCCATCAACCGATAGAGACATCTTAATTTAATTGTAGTTGTTGCTTTGTGTGATGTTTGTGATTAAATTTTGAGTTGTCTTATATTTTGAATGTTATGGAGGTGATTTTTATCTTGATTGATTTTAATTTTGATTTTGATTTTAGCTTTGTGGCTATGTCGACAGTTTTAGTTTTCATGTAGGGTGGCATTGTTGTTTAGCATGCAAGTTTGTGTTTTGTTCATTCATGCAGGTAAGTAAGAACAATGTGGAAAGCATAAGAAAAGACAATGTTGTAAACTATAAAAGCGTACCTGGCGAGTCTTCTTGTTCCACCACCTGAAACTCAAAATGCATGTTAGAGAATTTTATGTAAAGCGGACAAAGTAAGGTTTTAGTGACCTACCTAAACCTAGGTCATATCTTGGTGGGTCCCTATTGTTTTGATTAAGGAANTACGTACATTTCAATTCTCATATCTTTGAATTGATACCTACATTTCAATTCTCATATCTTTGAATTGATACCCACATTTCAATTCTCACATCTTCGGATTGATACTTACATTTCAATTCTCACCATTTCAAGCTTCCCTTCTCAGAGCAAAGGTATAAAACTTCTCCTTCTCCTGAGCTTATTTTGATTCTCCATTTGGTCCTCACTCACTCTCCCGAGCCTTTACGAGCTCTCCATTTACAATGGCTTAATTTCATGGCTATAAAACTCCCCATTATCCCGAGCTTATTTTGATTCTCCATTTATTTAAGCTTGATTTTATGGCCTCAAACTCCTCCTCCTCCCGAGCTTCTTTTGATTCTCCATTTACTTAAGCTTGATTTCATGGTACATTAATTCCTCCTCCCGAGCTTATTTTGATTCTCCATTTACTTAGGCTTGATTTCATGGTATATTAATTTCCTCCTCCCGAGCTTATTTTGATTCTCCATTTACTTAAGCTTGATTTCATGTCATCTTAACCGCTCCCTTCTCAGAGCAAAGGTATAAAACTCCTCCTCCTGAGCTTATTTTGATTCTTCATTTACTTAAGCTTGATTTCATGGTACCTTAGCAGTATAGATTATGTTCGTCTCGCTTAGACGAGTCCATAGGATCAAACCCGAAGTGATTTGGTTGAGTCTAGGCCATTAGACTTACAATGGCTTAATTTCATGGCTTATTAACCGTATAGATATGTTCGTCTCACTTAGACGATTATAATGGCTTAATTTCATGGCCTATTAACCGTATAGATATGTTCGTCTCACTTAGAAGAATTCATAGGATCAAACCCGAAGTGATTTGGTTGAGTCTAGGCCGAGATCTTAAGGTTTTAGTGTGAACGTAGGATCAAACCCAAAGTGATTTGGTTGAGTCTAGGCAGAGATCTTAAGGTTTTAGTGTGGATGATCAAACCCGAAGTGATTTGGTTAAGTCTAGGCTGAGATCTTAAGGTTTTAGTGTGGACGGGCAGAGGATCATTCTATCGGGGATGATGACAGGGAGCCATTCGATCGAGCGTGTATCAAATGGACGGAGGAGATCGAGCCGGACAGCGCTTCGGGACATAAACAGCAGGCCGAGTCAGCAAGCTACGTGGACGGCGGCGTCCAACCAGAGTGCGCCACGCATGCTTTCGGAGCCGTCGTGGGTTGAGGTGGCACGCGCGGTTTAAATAAAACAATAGGGGTATTTTCTTATTTATTTAATCCCCAAAACTTCAAAAGTACGTAACTTTGTGTAGAAAAATCACAAAAAAAAATAAAAACACCCTCTTGCTCAGTGAACATAGGAAAATAATGTGGAATACATTTCAAGTCCATTTAATGCATATTTTATTTTTAACTAATTAAACACTGTTTTGAATCATTTGATTCTCCATGCATATTGACTCATCACCTTGGCTTTAAATTTTGACATGTTGTAGCCTCTGTAAGGGGGAGTATTCTCTGATTTTTCCAAAGTTAAAGGAGGTTCCTACATAGAGACCATATTTTTCAAGTTAGTTCATATCATTTCCTTAAAATAATCATGGTAATTAGCATATTGGTTATTCAATCCCAAGAAAATTTTGGAAGGTCTACCATAACGAGAGAAACCTTTAAAAATAATTTCATGGGTCAAGTCCTTTAAAACATCCTTAAATTTTTCAAATACTAAATCACTAAGATAATTATTTTTATAATATGTCATTTAAAACATCCTTAAATTTTCCAAATACTAAATCACTATGATAATTAATTTTGGAAATCACAAACATTTAAATGACTTGCTTTTTTATCTCCACTGTGATTTATGATCCAGAGAACTCATCATAAAAGTTTCAAAATATTTTGAGTTAATTTGATAACTTAAATTGATTTTTAATCTTCATTGTGATTTATGATCCAGAGAACTCATCATAAAAGTTTCAAAATATTTTGAGTTCACTTGATAACTTAAATTGATTTTTAAAGATAAATACCATTCCTCACATTTAAATGATTTTTAAAAAATTAAAATATAACTCAAAAAATTATGAAACTTAGTTGTTTTGAGTTCTCTGTGATCAGAGTTATTTTCTAAAAATAAAATGATATTTAAAATAAAAATTTGATTTTTAGTCTATTCTAAATATTTAAATAATTAAAAAATTCATAAAAATCATAAAAATAATAAAACTCATGAAAATGTTCTAAATTGTTTCCTAATTACTTAGGAACATTTAGAATATTTTTCCTGGTTTTCAAAATAAAGATATTAAATTTCAAAACTTAAAATTAATTTTTAAAAGGCTAAAAGTGAGTTTTCATTAAAATAATTCCAATAAATCAAAGAAAAATTTAAAAAAAATATAAAATTTGCTCCTCTGAGTTCTTTGACCTTAGGGAGATTTTTTAAAAATATAAAACTTAATTTTCACCATTTAAATTATTTTATTTTTATTAAATAACATAGAAATTAAAATAATTCTAATAGACCATAGAGAATTCAACAAATTGTGAAATTTGACCCAAAGGCTTCTCTAGTCTAGGTCTACCTCGAGTAAAAATTTCAAAGGATTATAATTTACCTTCGTCAAGTTAGAAATTTTCTTTGAAAATCCTATTTTTGCAATAAAATAAATATATAAATTAAATTTAATTTTGAAAAATCACATTTCCTCCTCTGATTTCTTAATTGACCCATGAATGAGGTAGGATAAAAATTTCAAAGTCATTTGAATTGAATTTGATTTCAATTGACCCATGAATGAGGTAGGATAAAAACTTCAAAGTCATTTGAATTGAATTTGACAATTATGAAGTGTTAGAGCCTTAGGGCAATTGTGCAATTTTGGAAATTTTGCCTTAATTAACATTTAGGCTTAATTCAAGGAGGGAAAATGGGTAACCTCTAATCTTAGTCAATTTATTTGATGCTTGAAACACAGGAGGTTAATTGGTAGAAACCAATTTCATTTTCCTCATTAAAAAGATAAGTTAATAAATTTCTAAAATTTGGATGTTTATTAAAATTAAATGATCCTAGAGTTAGGGGTATGACTTTAGAAGCCAATACCTATATCTTGTTTTAAAGAAATTTAAATCATGAATCATGACCACTTAAAGCTTAACCCTTTTCAAAACTAATTAAGACACCCACCTAGGCCTTAAGGGCTTAGTGGTGACTTAGGGTAAATAAAAAAATGATTAAACAAGGATTAGAGAAAAATAAACATGATTAAATCAAATGTCCTTGAAACACCACTAAGCCCAATTAGGATTAAAATTTTGCTAGGGTTCAAATTACACTAACTTGCCCCTTTAAGGGTCTTCACCCACATAATTCTTAAATTGAATGGCAAATTACATTAACTTGCCTCTTTAAGGGTCTTCACCCACATAATTTTCAAATTAAATGATATGAAATTACACTAACTTGCCCCTTTAAGGGTCTTCACCCACATAATTCTTAAATTGAATGACAAGTGATAATTACCCCTTTTTTAGGGATAATTGAGACATCAGTGTTCACTGAGTAATAAGGATATTTACAGGATATACCATTAAGCAATATAATAAGTTCAAATGGACTCGAGGCTTTTCGTCAGTTGATGAGAGGAAGGCATGGACCTGCTTCCCCCTCCTAACTTGTTGGATACCTAAGAGGCCTATTAAACTTAATATTCATTGCTCAATGAAATCATCCTTAATTAAACTTTTATGGACTCACCAAAACATGACATAGGGTTAGGAAAACCACCAAAATCTTACCTTTTCCTGCTATTCATAAACTGCTTTAACATGCATTTTAAGTTTCAGGTGGTGGAACGAGAAGACTCCCAAGGTACACTTTTACAGTTTTCAGCGTTGTCCTTCTGGTACTTTCATACTGTACTTTTATACCCGCAAATTTGCATGCTAAAAAAAGATGTCACCCTACATGAAAACTAAAACCATCAGGATAGCCACATAACCATAACCATAACGAAAATTAAAATAAACCAAGATAAAATTCACCGCCACAACATTCAAAATAAAAAACAACTCAAAATATAATCACAAACATCACATAAAACTACAACTTCAACCAAATTAAGATGTCTATATCGGATGATCGGGAATCTCTCGGAGTAGGTAACCCACGGTTGCTAACAAGGTTTCTCATGGTTTAAATGAAATTATCGAACTCATTAAGTTGGGTTTAGTAAGCTCATTGGGACTAAGTGAGTCCAATAAAAAATAGTGGTGTTGGAACAAGGGAACTGTAGGAACCTAACCGGTGTCGCTCTAATCAACTTTAATATGCCCTCATAAGATTTAAAGAACTTCAACCATAGGACCACCTGATTTGATATTATAACTTGACACACTAGATAACTCAAACTCCTCGCGGTGAGGAACTTGGAGTTAGCATGGTGGACAGCACAACCATCTTCAACAGCAAAACATGTCTTCCCCCAACTAAACCAATCTTCCTTCCTTCGACTTAAAACAACAAATCCAAAGGACTTCGAGGTTGCTTTCTTATGCAACATAAATCCTCACCTCATCTTTAGGCCTTTGCATAGCCCTACTATACAATATAAGACCTAACTCGTCTTAGGATTCCGAGGTTGTCGTTTGTCACGACCTAAACCCTCAAGTCTTCCAGGCTTNGATTAGAGAAATAAACATAATTAAATCAAACATCCTTGAAACACCACTAAGCCCAATTAGGATTAAGAATTTTACTAAGTGTTCAAATTACACTAACTTCCCATTCAAGGGAACTCACTCACATAATTTTCAAATTAAATGATAAATGACAATTACCCCTTTCTTAGGGATAATTAAGACATCAATGTTCACTGAGTAATAAGGATATTTATAGGATGAACCATTAAGCAACGTAATAAGTTTAAATGGACTCGAGGCTTTTCACCAGTTGGTGAGAAGAAGGCATGGACCTGCTTCTCCCTCCTAACTTGTTGGATACCTCAGAGACCTATTAAACTTAATATCCTTTGCTCAATCATCCTTAATTAAACTTTTAAGGACTCACCAAGATATGACATAGGGTTAGGAAAATTAAAAATCATCCTTAATTAAATATTTTAAGGACTCACCAAGATATGACATAGGGTTAGGAAAATTACCAAAATTTTACCTTTCCTACTTTTCATAAACTGCCTTAACATGCATTTTAAGTTTTAGGTGGTGGAACGAGAAGACTCGCCGGTACACTTTTACAGTTTTCAGCGTTGTCTTTCTTATACTTTCATATTGAATTTTATACCTGCAAATTTGCATGCTAAACAATAATATCACCCTGCATGAAAACTAAAACTACAGGATAGCCACATAACCAAAACCATAACCCAAAACAAAAATTAAAATCAACCAAGATAAAATTCACCGCCACAACATTCAAAATATAAAACAACTCAAAATTTAATCACAAACATCACACAAAAAAAACCATAACTTCAACTAAATTAAGATGTCTCTATCGGATGATCAGGAATCCCTCAGAGGAGGTAACCTACGATTGCTAATGAGGCTTCCCAATGTTTAAATGAAATTATGGAACTCATTAAGTTGAGTTTAGTAAGTTCATTTGGACTAAGTGAATTCAATAGAAAATAGTGATGCCGGAACGAGGGAACCGTAGGATCCTAACCGGTGTAGCTCTAATCAACTTTAATATGCCCCATAAAATTTAAAGAACTTCAACCATATGGTCCACCTGATTTGATGTTATAACTTGACACACTAGATAACTCAAACTTGTCGCGGCAAGGAGCTTAGAGCTAGCATGGTGGGCAGCATGACCATCTTCAACAGCAAAACTTGTATTCCCCAGCTAAAACTATATTCCTTCCTTAGACTTAAAGAACAAAACCATAGGACTTCGAGGTTGCTTGCTTATGCGACGTAAATCCTCACCTTTTTTTAGGCCTTTGTATAGCCCTGCTATATAATATAAGCCCTAACTTGTCTTAGGATTCCGAGGTTGTCGTTCGTCACGACCTAAATCCTCACATCTTCCAGGCTATTTGTGTGATCATTTCAGACAAATGTAAGCCCTAACTAATAAAATTGGCAGGACGAAACACCTAAATACTTCTCTTCAAAACTGAAGCCAAACATTAGGATAGCTTGGGAAGTTACTGAGGTTCTCCTCTGGATCCATGACATTCCCTAGTTCTTCTTCCTTTGGATTCCACAACAAAATGTTTNAATATTTCTCCTCAGAAATGAAGCCAAACATTAGGATAGCTTGGGAAGTCACTGGGGTTCTCCTCTGGATCCTTGACATCCCCTAGTTCTTTCTCCTTTGGACTCTACAACAAATTGTTCCAAATTGGAACNAATATTTCTCCTCAAAATTGAAGCCAAACATTAGGATAGCTTGGGAAGTCACCGAAGTTCTCCTCTGGATCCTTGACATCCCCTAGTTCTTATTTCTTTGGATTCTACAATAAAATGCNCCTTTCACACCTCTACGTCCGATCTAATTGAAAAGTCCTACCCTTTGAAACTCCTTGAAAATAATATTTCCTAATTTTTATTGAGAGTCTTCAGAGTCCTACCCTTTGAAATTCTTTGAAGATAATATTTCTTGATTTTTATCGAGAGTCTTCTTTGGTGGCTTTGGTCATTTAGTGTAATTAACTATAGGGGCTTGCCCTTATAGGAAGCATGTCCAAACCCAGCTTAATATAAACTCCTATAGGGGCTTGCCCTTATAGGAAGCATGTCCGAACCCAACTTAATATAAACCCTATTTAAGCCTTTATATTAAATAGGGGAACTTGTCGGCAAATACAAAGGTTTAGCAGACCAAACGGACAAATTGATATTTGAAAGAGCCTCATCCTCAANATATATATATATATATATATAATCAGGATGAAGGGTGGCGGCTGTTCCCCCTGTTGCTCTGCTAGGGTTTCAGCACAATGGCTCAACTTGTTGTGGAAAAGGGCTTAATCCTTGCTACCTTTTTCTTTCAACTGGATTTCTCTTATCTCATCACAGGTCATTGCAAGTTCTTCGACTCACATAGCTTTTACACCTTCCCGGGTTCTGGTTTTTCAAACTTTTACTGTTCCATTGCTTTGGCCATAGTTTGTCTTTGTTTATCTTCTTTTTACCGTAAGATTAGAACTTTGGCATCCCACTGGAAGTCTGGACTTCTCAGGGTCCTCTATCTTTCTCTTTTTCTATATTGCAAAAGGTTCTTCTACACTGTCTATTGCTTAGCCTCATTGTGGTTTCTGCTTTTGGTTGTTTGCTTGGAGCTTTCTTCCTGCTGTGAGGCTAAGTTCCTCTAGACTTTCATTGGCTGAGGACTGCTTTGGGTTACTCTATCTCTGATATACCCCTTAAGTGATGTCAGACCCAATACCTATTGACATTTCCACCAACATTCAATGGGCCAAAGCCACTTTTGCTGACATTGTGGGGAAAGGTCAGGAGCTAGTGCAGAATCCTGATGATTTGGTCTTTCCTCAAGAATATCACGAGGGTCATGACCCCCTTTTAAAACCCATATGCAAGAAAGATGGGAAGTTGGCAATCTATTTTACAGAAGAGGACCTAAATGGGTACTGAATGTCAAAAATTCACCTTAATTAGTAAATTCCAACTTGGCCATCCGAAGATGGAGTCTGTGAGAAGTTATTTTGATGGATTGAAATTCAAAGGGGCTTGGAAAGTAGGCCTACTTGATGGCAGACACATACTTATTAATCTCGCAAGGGAGGAAGACTATGCTAGAGTTTTCTCCAAATAATCCATATTGATTGAAGGAATTCCAATGAAGCTTTTAAAGTGGACTCCTGAGTTTGATCCCAATAAAGAACTTCCCATTGTCCCCATATGGTTTAAGTTACCTGGACTTAAACTACATTTTTTTAACCACAAAGTTCTTTTCAATATTGGCAAAGCTTTGGGAAGGCCTTTGAAATTGGATGGCCCCACTTTCAACTTATCTAGACCTTCTGTAGCTAGAATCTTGGTGGAAAGAAATATTACTCTACCAGCTGTGGAGGAAATTTGGTTAGGCACTGAGCATAACGGCTACTGGCAGAAAATCATAGCTGAACAAAGACCTTGCTATTGCCATCATTGCAATATGTTTGGCCACACTGATGAGAAATGCTTCGGGCTCCATCCTAACCTCAGAAGGAAGATCCCCAAACATCAATCTGAGGAGATTGCACCATAGAACAAGGAGTTACCTATTTCTACTAATTGTGTTGTTAATATGCTTGATGTGCTTGGGACAAATGAACAAGAGTTGCCCCAAGCTTTGGTACAAGAGAGTGTGGCACCCAATCCCCAATCTAATCATGAATCCCCAACTGAGCACCTCTACCTTAAGCCACATTCTACTTATATTGAACAAACTCTCTGTACTGATATTTCTACACTTTCTGCTAATCAAGAGAAAACAGTTGTTGAGCTACCAGAGGAGGACCCCTTGGTTTTGCAATTAGCCAGGAACCTTGAAGCTGGTTGGCAAGTCCAAAAAAAGAAAATGCCTCTGGAATTAAAGAACCTAATCCCCTCTTCATCCTCTTTGGAGGACCCCCCCTCCTTCTTCTAGCTCTATTAGAACTAGGAGAAGAGGTAAATCCACCTTTATTGGTTAATGAATCTAATTTGTTGGAATGTTAGGGGACTTGCACATCCCAAATCCCTTAATAGAATCCTTGCTCTCAACAGGATGTACAAACCTTGGATCATTGCTTTACTTGAACCAATGGTCACTAAAAATGTCAACAAATTTGTGAGGAAATTCCCTGGATTCCAGCTTCTTATAAATACTAACAGTAAAATTTGGCTTCTTTGCAGAAAGGAAGTCCAGTGCACTGTTCTTAATGATGGAGACCAATTCATCCATTTGTAGCTTAACTTCAGTTACTATCAGGGTTATGCTACCTTCATTTATGCTGGCTGTACAACTACTGCAAGACTGGACCTATGGCAACACTTATAAGAATTTAGTACCTCTATAAGGGATTTCTGGTTAGTTGGGGGTGATTTCAACAGCCTCTCTTCACCTTGTGAGAAGAAGGGTGGGAGATCTCCTGATATTAATCTTTTTAACACATTCAATGACAACATTCAGTCTGCTGGTCTTTTTGATTTGGGGTACACAGGCCCTAAATTTACTTGGAGAAGGGAGAAGATCTGGGAGAGGCTAGATAGATTTCTGGTTAACGACATATGGTTTAGAGAGTTCCTACATACTTTTGTCCAACACTTGGCTATGAGTGGGTTTGATCATAGACCCTTACTTATCCAAATATCTTCTTTCTCCTCTAAAACTAAAGCCAAATTTAAATATCTAAACATGTGGTCAATGCATGGGGATTTTATTAATCAAGTAGCTAAGGCCTGGACTGATGTTCACCATCACATTCCAAGTATTAAGCTTTGGATGTTACATAAAAAAGTCAGCAAGCATCTCACTAATTGGAACTGGAAGGAGGTGGGGAACATTGATCAGAAAGTCCTTCAAGCTGAACAAAATGTTTTGCATTTAGAACAGCTCTTATCTTCTGAAATGGGGTCTGAAATGGACCTCCAGTCAGCCAAGGATAACCTATTGGACTTGATCAACATGCAAGAGGCTCTCCATGCCCAAAAGGCTAATAAAACCAGGTTTTGTGAGGGTGACAGAAACTCTAAATATTATCATGTCTGCATTAATTATAGGAGGAAAAGCAATACAATCCTCAAAATCCTTTCTCAGGAAGGTCACTGGATTTCCAATGCTGAGGGAATTGCTAATGATGTTGTACATTATTTCCAAAAATTTTTCAGAGAAAAGTCTATTTCCCACTCAACCATCAATGATACACTGTTTGACAAGGAAAGGGAATTTACTAATATTCTATCCCTTACTAATATTCCTGATGAAAATGAGATTTGGGAAGCTTTTAATTCCATTGACAACACCAAGGTGGCTGGTCCTGATGGATTCTCTGCTGATTTCTACAAAAAGGCTTGGCATATAGTGAAGGGTGAAATTATTGCCACAGTTCAAAGTTTTTTCTGGGGGGCTGACCTCCCCAAATACTTCTCCTCTTCTACCATTACACCGGTTCCCAAGGATAAAACTCCTTGCAAATGGGAGGATTTCAGACCCATTAGTCTCACTTCTGTCATTTCTAAGATAATCAGTAAATTCCTGGTCCAGAGATTACAACCCCATCTAAACAAGCTCATTTGCAAGAATCAGTCTGCTTTCATCAGGGATAGAAGCATTGTTGATAATGTGCTCTTGGCCCAAGAATTGGTACTGGACTTGGATAGAATCACTAGAGGAGGCAACTTAATTTTCAAATTAGATATCAAAAAGGCTTATGATACTATAAGCTGGAGTTTCATTGAACAGGTTCTTATTGCTAGAGGTTTCTCACCTCCTTTGTCTCTCTCATCAACAGATGGCTGTCCAATAATTTCCATTCAATTTTTATCAATGGATCCGCTCATGGGTTTTTCAGTGCTTCTAGAGGTATAAAACAAGGTGACCCCCTCTCCCCTACTATCTTTAACTTAGCTTTTGACTACTTATCCAGAAGTTTGAATGAGTTGGCATCCAGGAAACCCCATTGTTTTTATAGTCATAGATCTTCCACATTAATTAATCATCTGGCCTTTGCTAATGACATCATAATCTTTACAAAAGCTTCCAAAGTTGCAGTCAAACTTTTAAAGCAGAATCTGGAGACCTTTCAGGATGTTTCTGGAATGAAATTTAATAAATAGAAGTGCATTTCCATTTTTAGTAAGCAGTGCAAGAGTGAGTTTAAGTCCTGGGTAACTGATCTCACTGGTTTCAAAAATAGTTGCCTTCCAATGAAATACCTGGGGGCTATTCTTATCAAAGGAATAACTAAGAACATTCATTTTGATCATGTAATTGAGAAGGTCCAAAGTAAACTGCAAGCATGGGAGAATTCCTTTTTATCAAATGGGGGTAGGATCACACTCCTTAAAAGTGTTCTATCTGCTTTACCATCCTATTTACTGTAAATGAACATTCTGAAAAAGTCTTCTCATGGATTGTTAGAAGGGATCTTTAATAGATTCCTATGGGCTGGCCATAGGAAGCAAAAACATTGGACCTCTTGGGCTAAGGTGTGTAAACCTGTTGAGGAGGGTGGGTTAAGCTTCAAGTCTTTCTCCCAAATTATGCACACTAATTTCTGCAAACTCTGGCTCAGATTCAGATCTCAGTCCTCCCTATGGGCTGAATTCCTATGGGGCTAATATTGCAGATCTCAACATCCTACCCAATTCTCTATGGGTTTAGGAGTTTCCCCTATTTGGAAAAGGATGTTAAAAGCTAGGCAGGATGCTGAACAATTGTTTATCTGGGAAATTGGTGAGGGCTTGGTTAACATCTGGTGGGATAATTCGACCTTGGATGGCTGCCTTCTGGATGATCAGATTGCTCGAGCTGCCCCAATCTTTGTNCATAAATGCCCTCACATGCATTTTAAGTTTCAGGTGGTGGAACGAGAAGACTCGCCATGTACACTTTCACATTTTATAATACCGTCTTTATTCTGCCTTTTTCCTTACATGTTTCACGCTTGCATCTACCTACATAAACTTGCATGTGAACCATAACCAAAACCAAAATTAAAAATCAACCAAGATAAAATTCACCACCACAACATTCAAAATATAAAAAAACTCAAGATTTAATCACAAACATCATACAAAACCACAACTTCAACTAAATTTAGATGTCTCTGTCGGATGATCGGGAATCCCTCGGAGGAGGTAACCTATTGTTGCTAACGAGGCTTCCCACAGTTTAAATGAAATTATGGAATTCATTAAGTTGAATTTAGTAAGTTGATTTGGACCAAGTGAATCCAATAAAAATAGTGATGCCGGAACGAGGGAATTTAGTAAGTTCATTTGGACTAAGTGAATCCAATAGAAAATAGTGGTGCCGGAACGAGGGACCTGTAAGTTCATTTGAACTAAGTGAATCCAATAGAAAATAGTGATGCCGGAACGAGGGAACCGCAAACCATTTGGACTAAGTGAATCCAATAGAAAATAGTGATGCCGGAACGAGGGAACCGTAGGACCCATCATTTGGACTAAGTGAATCCAATAGAAAATAGTGATGCCGGAAAGAGGGAACCGTAGGATCCTAATTTTGGACTAAGTGAATCCAATAGAAAAAAGTGGTGCCGGAATGAGAGAACCGTAGGATCCTAACTCGACACTAAGTGAATCCAATAGAAAGTAGCGGTGTCGGAACGAGGGAACCGTAGGATCCTAACCGGTGTTCACCCATAACTTTAATATGCCCTCTATAAAATTTAAAGAACTTCAACCATAAGGCCACCTGATTTGATATTATAACAATAGTGATGCTGGAACGAGGGAACTGTAGGATCCTAACCGGTGTCGCTCTAATCAACTTTAATACGTAGTGGTGTCGGAACGAGAGAATCGTAGGATCCTAATCGGTGTCCCTCTAATCAACTTTAATATACCCCTCCATGAGGGAACCGTAGGATCCTAACCGGTGTCGCTCCAATCAACTTTAATATGCCCTCTGTAAAAATAAAGAACTTCAACCATAGGGCCACCTGAATTGATATTATAACTTGACACAATAGATAATTCAAACTCGTCGTGGCAGGAGCTTGAAGCTAGTACGGTGGGCAGCACGGCCATCTTCAATAGCAAAAAAACTGTCTTCCCCAGCTAAATCAATCTTCCTTCCTTAGACTTAAACAACAAAGCCATATACTTTGAGGTTGCTTGCTTATGCAACGTAAATCCTCACCTTATCTTTAGGCCTTCGTATAGCCCCTTTTCTTCCCCAGCTAACCCAATCTTTCTTCCTTAGACTTAAACAACAAAGCCATAGGACTTTGATAGCTAAACCAATCTTCCTTCCTTAAACTTAAGCAACAAAGCCATAGGACTTTGAGGTTGTTTTTTATGCAACGTAAATCCTCACCTTATCTTTAGGCCTTTGCATAGCCCTACTATACAATATAATCCCTAACTCGTCTTAGGACTGGTAAATCCTCACCTTATCTTTAGGCCTTTGTATAACGCTGTTATATAATATAAGCCCTAACTTGTCTTAGGATTTTGAAGTTGTCGTTTGTCACGACCTAAATCCTCACATCTTTCAGGCTATTTGTGTGATCATTTCATACGAATGTAAGCCCTAACTAATAAAATTTACAGGATGAAACACTTAAAATACTTCTCCTCAAAGTTGAAGCCAAACATTAGGATAGCTTGGGAAGTCACCGAGGTTCGCCTCTGGATCCATGAGATCCCCTAGTTCTTCTTCCTTTAGATTCTACAATAAAATATTANAGATCCATGACATCCCCTAGTTCTTCTTCCTTTGGATTCCATAATAAAATGTTCCAAATTTGAACCAATCCCATTGCACACCTCTATGTCCAATTTCGTTGAAGAGTCCCACCCTTTGAAATTCCTTANTATATATATATATATATATATATATATATATACTTAAGAGTACTTTTATAAAATTTTTCTTTGCTTATTATATTCTCTTATGCAAAATATTTGATCTGAAGGTTTAGTACCTTACTATTCAGAATTAAAATGTACTATAAAAAAAATCAAAGATAACAAAAAGAGATTAAAAATTTGAACGAAATGGAAAATAACTTAGATAATCAAATAAATGAAAATTGACAACGACCTTTAAAATATTATGCTAATCCCACAACAGATGAACTTCACTTGACTATTCAAAATCCTAATGTTGCTGCTAATTCATGTGAGCTTAAACCTGCTATTATCCAAATGGTACAAAATAATCAGTTTGGAGGAACACCTACTAAAGATCCTAACTCACATCTTGCTAGTTTTCTTGAAATATGTGCTTCTTTTAAATATAATGGAGTGTCTAATGATGTTGTTAGGCTTAGAATTTTTGCTTTTTCATTAAGGGATAAAGCTAAAGCTTGGTTAAATTCATTAGCATCTGGATCTATCAAAACTTGGGGAGAATTATCATAAAATTATTTGGTTAAATATTTTCCACTCTAAAAAATTGCTAAGCTTAGAAATAATATTACATCTTTTTGTTAGTTTGAAAGGGAATCGATATATGAAGCCTGAGAAAGAATTAAATATCTCCTTAGGAAATGTCCCCACCATGTTTTACCAGATTGGTTAATAATTCAAACTTTTTAGAATGGATTAGTAGGATCACTTAGATCTATTATAGATGCTGTTGCAAGTGGATCATTAAAGTCAAAATCATTTGATGGAGCATACTCTTTAATAGAGGAAATGACTAATAACAATTTTCAATAGCCCTCCAAACGAGTAAATCCTAAGAGAGTAGTACGTACTCATGATTTTGATGCAATGTCTATTTTAGCATCTCAATTTGCCGCTATATTGAAAAGGATAGATCAAATTGGAGTGAACTATTCTCAAATACCACCAGTATTAGAGGAAAATTTACTAGGACAGAAAATTGATACTCAATCATCTTATGAAACTTTGAATGCTATAAATAATCAAAATAATAATCCCTGTTCTAAATATTAGAACCCTAGATGGAAAAATCACCCTAATTTTAGTTGGAATAATTATAAAAATTTGGTGAATCCTTGAGGAAATTCAAAAAACCAAGGAAATCCTAACAAACGGCCTTATTATCCTCCTAGATTTAACTCTAACCCTAACTCACAAGTTAAAGAAAAGAAGTTGATGATGGAAGAAGTAATGTTGAACATGGAAAATCAAATACAAAATAAGAGGGCTGCTATTAAAAACATTGAAAATCATTTAGGACATATTGTTACTGCACTTAGTAACAGACCTTTAGGAATCCTTCCAAGTATTATGGAAGTTATTCTGAAATATCAAAATAAGGAGCAATTTAAAGCCATTCAATTAAGACGTGAAAAAGAAGTAGAAACAAGAATCCAAATAGAAACTGTAGTTGAAGAGGAGAAGGAAGGGATTGAAAGCGATCACAATAAAAATGAACCAATACAAGTTTCTTTAAAAAACCACTACCTCCGTTTCCTCAACGAATGAAGTAGAAGAATAAAGATAAACAATTCACAATTTTTTTGGAAATCCTTAAAAAGTTAATGATAAATATTCCTTTCATTGAAACTTTAGAATAAATGCCAAGTTATGTGAAATTTATGAAGGACATACTAAACAAGAAAAGGAAATTTTTTGTTCATGAGACCGTTGCACTCAGTGAAGAGTGTAGCGCTATTATTCAGAAAAAGTTTCCTAAAAAGCTAAAAGATCCTGGTAATTTTACTTTACCTTGTGCTATTGGTGAAAAGTTTTTTGGAAAAGATTTATGTGATTAAGGAGCGAGTATCAATCTTATGCCTCTATCGATTTTTAAATGTTTAGATTTAAGAGAGATTTCCCCTACTACTACAACACTTCAGTTAGCTAATCGATCAACAACTTATCCTAAAGGAGTTATAGAAGTTGTATTAGTGAAAATAAATAAAGTTATTTTTCCTGTAGAATTTATCATATTAGATATCAAGATTCCTATTATTTAGGGGAGACCAACCATTTCTTGCAACATAGAGAACTGTGATAGATATGCAAAAAGGAGAACTAATAATGAGAGTCAATGATCAAGACATAATATTTAATATTGTAAAAGCTATGAAATATCCTACAATAGAAAAATATAATGAATGTTTTAGAATGGAAGTTACTGATTATCTGAGTAATGAGCAATTTAAGAAAGTGATTGAAGAAAAAATAAGGAAAGAAGAGTATTGTGAGAGTAAAAATGAAATAAAAGAAGAGAATTTAGATTATGGTCAGGATAAATTTGAAACTTTAGATTTGTCGGAAAATGATAATAAAAATCTTATCCTTCAAGTATTAAACTACTTGACTGGAACTGAAAGTATTACCTGCCCATTTAAACCAAGTTTTTTTAGGAGTTTCATCTATATTTCTTGTTATTGTATCTTCTAATTTAACTAAAATTAATAGAAATGTTTTAAAGATATAAAAAGGCTTTTGGATGTTTAGCAGATATTAAAGGAATTAGTCCTTCAATTTGTATGCACAGAATTCTATTAGATGAACATTATGAACCTAATGCTGATTCTCAGAGGAGATTAAACCCAATAATGAAAGAAGTTATTAAAAAAGATATCTTAAAATGGTTAGAAGCTAGAATTATATATCCTATTTCAGATAGTGCCTGGGTAAACCCAATTCAATGTGTTCCAAAGAAAGGACGAGCGACAATTGAAGTAAACGAAAAAAATGAATTAATTCCAATAAGAGAAGCTACTGGTTGGTGAATTTGTATAGATTATAGAGAATTAAACATAACCAATAATAAAGATCACTTTCCTTTACCCTTTCTAGACCAAATGTTGGATAGATAAGCTGGAAACAAATATTACTGCTTTCTAGATGGATATATCGAGTATCACCAAATTCCAATTGCTTCCGAGGATCAAGAGAAAACAACATTTACAAGTCCTTATAGAACATTTGCTTTTCATAGAATAGCGTTTGGACTATGCAATGCACCTACGACATTTCAAAGATATTTGATGTCAATTTTTAGTAATTTAAATGAACATGGAATGGAAGTATTTATGGATAATTTTTTTTATATTGAGAACTTCATTTGAAACATGTTTGAATAATTTAGAAAATGTTCTGGATTTATGTGAAAAAATCAACCTAGTACTAAATTGGGAAACTGTTAATTTATTGTTGCTGGAGGAATTGTACTTGAGCATAAAATTTCTAAAAATGGAAGTAGATCCTACAAAAATTCAAGTTATTAGGAAATTACAACCCCTTCTATGATTACAAGGGTAAGAAGTTTTTTAGGACAAGCTAGTTTCTACAGGTGTTATATAAAATTATTTACAAAAATAACTAAGCCATTATGCCAACTTTTAGAAAATGTTACGAAATTTAATTTTAATGAGGAATGCATAAAGGCATTTGAACTGTTGAAAGAAAAATTAATCGCTACACCTATAATCGTTCCACCTGATTGGGAGAAATTATTTAAAATAATGTGTGATGCTAGTGATTATGCTATTGGAGCTATTTTAAGATAAAGACACAAAAAAGTTTTTAAAGTAATATATTATGCTAGTAAAACTTTAAATGATGCTCAAATTTATTACACTACTATTGAAAGAGAGTTATTAGCTATAGTCTATGCCTTTGATAGGTTTAGACCTTACTTAATTGGAGACAAATGTATAGTGCATACAAACATTCTGCTATCAAATATTTGATGTAAAAGAAAGTTGCTAAACCAAGATTAATTAGATTGATGCTTCTATTGCAAGAGTTCAATTTTATGGTAGTTGATAGAAAGGGAAATGATAATCAAATAGCTGATCATTAATCTAAACTAGAACAAGAAATATTAATTAATTTTGCAAATGAAATTTTGGAAACTTTTCCTGATGAACAATTATATAATATTGATGTAATGAATATACTGTGGTATGCCGATATAGTAAATTATATTGTGAGTGATATTCTACCACCAGATGTTAAGAATAAATAATTAAGGAAATTTATTTATGATTAAAAATTCTATTTCATGGATAGCCATATAAATAGTCTAAAGATCAAATTATTAGAAGGTGTGTGACTTATGAAGAAACTCAACAAATAATTGAAAGTTGTCATGATTCTGAATTTGGATAATATTTTGGAATAAATAGAACTGCACATTAAATTTTACAAGCTAGATTTTATTGGCCTACTCCTTGTAGAGATGTTAATGATTATATTAAAACATGCGATCGATGTCAGTGAGTGGGAAATATTTCCAGAAGAAATGAAATGCTTATAAATTACACATTAGAAGTTGAAATTTTTGATGTGTGGGGATTAGAATTTTTGGGACCATTTATGCCTTCTTATATAAATTATATATATTACTTGCTATTGATTATATGTCCAAATGGATTGAAGCAATTACTGTACCTAAATGTGATGCTTAGAATGTTTAAAACTTTTAAATAAAAATATTTTTACAAGATATGGAATCCCGAGAGTGATAATTATGGATGGAGGATCCCATTTTAGGAATAAGATAATCGAGAAATTGATTAAAAAATATGATATTATGCATAGATTCTCTACTGCTTGTCATCCCCAAACGAGCTGTCTAACAGAGATATCAAATTGTGAAATAAAATGATTTTTTGAAAAAGCTATAAATCCCTATAAATTGGATTGGTATGCTAGATTAGATACTAAACTATGGGCATACATAAATAGTTATAAGACTCTAATTGGAATGTACTCATGTAGACTTATTTTTAGAAAAACATGCCACATACCAGTAGACTTGGAGCATAAAGCATTTTGTGCTATTAAGAAATTTAATTTTAATCTAAAAGATGCTGGTGATAAAAGATTATTGCAACTCAATGAACTTAACGAGATAAGAAATGAAGCATATGATAATGCAATAATTTATAAAGAGAAAATGAAAATATGGCATGATCGGAAGATTATTAAAAAGAAATTTGAACCTAAACAAGAAGTTATATTATATAATACTAGATTAAGATTTTTTCCAGAAAAACTGAAATCTAGATGGTTAGGATCATTTAAGGTGATTAAAGTTCATCATTATGGAACTATAATTATTAAAGATCTTAAAACCAGAAAGATATTTAAATTTAATGGGCATCGATTGAAACAATATTTTGAAGGGCACATGCCGCAATTTAAAAAAAATTTGATGTTGAGTCATCTCGATTAAATAATGGTACATCAGGCTTATGTCATTAAACCAAGCGCTTTGTGGGAGGCAACCCATATATATATATATATATATAT
>JXCR01146926.1:90769-237873 GCA_002079205.1 Phalaenopsis hybrid cultivar | reverse complement strand
AGGAAGATGGCAAGAAAAATCAACACAGAATCTGGGACATTTGTGGCTAATGATGCAAGGGGCATTACTCAAGAAATTATGTTAGAAAAATGGTTGGAAACCAATACAAGGTCTGAAGAGCCATCCTCAAGGTCTCATGAGGATCCAACACAGATTGATCCTCTTGGAGAACTAACTGAACCATATAGCCAAGAAGACACTCTACTACACAGATCAATCAGGAAGGAAAATACTGAAATCACAATTGTCACACCCACATCCCCCTTGCTTGCTGAGAAGGGGAAGGAAACCATCACAGAGAAATTTGATAAAGCCCCACAGGAACAAAGCATTAACGAACTGAAACAATCTATTGAGGAGGATTGGCAAGTTAAAACAGCAAGGAAAAGAAGAAAACCAGGTACAGAAGTGAAGAAATTACAAGCAGGAGTGCAATCTATGAAGGCTGATAAAATCAGGAATGGGTCTCCACTCCTTAGAGGAAGAACCAGATCTAGATCCCAGCCTTCCCCACATCCTCCACTCCATGATTAATCTACTTTGTTGGAATATAAGGGGGATGGCTAACCCCCTATCTCTTAAAAGAGTTTTATACTTGAATTATAAATACAAATTATGGTGCATTGCCATTCTTGAACCCATGGTTCATAAGAATCCACACAATCTGATTAAAAAATTTGCTGGTTTTACCCATTTTGGAAATACTAACAATAAAATTTGGATCTTTTGCAGAAAAGAAACCAATATTGATATCCTCATTGACCATCCACAATTTGTCCTCCTCTCATTCAATATTAATGGACACATAGGTGAAGCTACCTTTATCTATGCTGGATGTACCAAGGATGCTAGAAAAGAGCTGTGGAATAGGCTGACTCAAATCAGCCAACAGGTGAACTCCCCATGGTTGGTGGGGGGGATTTCAACTGCATCATTTCTGCCACTGAAAAATCTGGAGGCAGAACCCTAACCTTGCCAAGATGAACACCTTCAGAGATAATATACACAGGGCTGGTCTCTTTGATTTGGGTTTCAAGGGCCCTAATTTCACTTGGAAAAGGGGTTCTATCTGGGAGAGGCTAGATAGAATATTGGTCAATGATGCTTGGTTCAATCACTTCCTCCTAACCTTTGTAACTCACCTTAGCCTTGCTGGCTCTGATAATAGACATATTCTTATAAGCATCACTTCTACTGATAACAATAGCTCCCCCCCCACCCCTTTAGATACCTCAACATGTGGGCTGCTCATCCTTCTTATAACAATTACATTGCTGATCTATGGAAAGGGATCTCTCATTCTGACCCCTTAATCAAGCTAAGCTTACTGCAAATCAAGATTGCTAAAGCCCTCAAAAGTTGGAGCTGGAACACTTTTGAAAATGTCCATACCACAGTTCAGAAGGCTGAAGAGGAAGTTAAGGCTCTGGAGAGGGGGGGATAGCTTGGTATTGAGCAAGAGAAAAAGCTGTTGACTGCTCAGAACTACCTCCTTAGTGCCATTGATTATTAAGAAAAATTTCTTAAACAGAAGGTATCCATGAATATTTTCACTAATGGGGATAGAAACACTAGATTCTTTCATGCCTACATCAAATATAAAAGAAAATGCAATACCATCCATGCTATTCAAAATGCTAATGGCCAGTGGTTATACAACAATAATGATATAGAAAATGATGCTATATGCTATTATAAAGATCTACTCAACCAGGACCATCACTTCAGACCCCACATTGAGAAGGAACACTTCATGGCAGAACTGAACTACACTGCTGGTCTCAAGCTGACAGATACCCCCACTGAAAAGGAAATATGGAATGCAATTAACTCCATTGATAGCAGCAAGTCTGCTGGCCCTGATGGTTTCACTGCTGAATTCTACAAGAAGTCCTGGGATATCATTAAGACTGATGTTATAGCTGCTGTTACAAGCTTCTTTAAAGGCAACAATCTTCCAAAATACTTTTGCTCCTCCACCACTGTACTGATCCCTAAATCTGAAATACAGAACACTTGGAATCATTTCAGACCCATCTGTTTAACCACTGTCATCAGTAAAACCATCAGTAAAATCATTGTGAACAGGCTACAACCTCACTTGGACTACATAATTAAACCCAATCAAACGGCTTTTGTGAAAGGTAGGTCTATTATTGATAACACTCTTTTGGCCCAAGAACTTCTACAGGACTTGAATAAAGCTTGTAGAGGGGGTAATATGATATATAATCTGGACTTAAGGAAAGCTTATGATACTATAAGCTGGGATTACATTTTGGAGGTTCTAAGTGTTAGAGGTTTTGATGCTGGCTTCTGTCAACTTATCAGGAGGTGGCTGCACAATAATGATCATTCCATTCTGATAAATGGGCAAGGGAAGGGCTCTTTCACTGCTACAAGAGGTTTAAAACAAGGGGATCCACTTTCCCCTACCATCTTTATACTTGCCATTGACTACTTGTCCAGAATGCTGGATGAAGCCTTGCTGAATCATAGTCAACACAGATATCATAACAGATCCAACATTGTTATCACTCACTTACTATATGCTGATGACATAATGGTTTTCTCCAGAGCCAGCAAAAATGCTATCAAAAAAGTCTTCCAAACTCTCCAGAATTTTCAAGCTCTCTCAGGTATGGCTTTTAATCCAGCAAAGTGTCAAATGGTTTTCTATAAAAATGTACCCTGCACTCAAAAACTTTGGGCATCAGATTATACTGGTTTCACAAATACTCAACTCCCTATTAAGTACCTTGGGGTGCTCTTAATTACTGGCATAGCTAAACAAACTCAGTTTGATGAGGTTCTGAATAAATATTCCAACCTTCTTAATGGGTGGACTCAGACCTTCTTATCTAATGGGGTAAGAATTGCCTTGCTAAAGAGCATAATCAATACCTTCCCAGCTTATATACTACAAATGACTACTATAAAGAAAAGTACCCAAGCACAGCTAGAGAGAATGTTTAACAAATTCCTGTGGGCTGGTCAAAGACATCAAATGCATTGGGCTTCTTGGAGGAAAGTTGCTAAACCCCAAATTGCTGGGGGAATTGGGTTTAAGGACCTTGAACAACTCCTCCAAGTCAATTTATGTAAACTCTAGATTAAGTTCAGGACCCAAAACTCACTGTGGGAAAAATTCATGTGGAGTAAGTACTGCAAAAATCAGCACCCCACTTTGGTCTTAAGGAAAACTGGTGACTATAGAATTTGGGTGAAATTGCTAAAAATCAGACATATTGCTGAAGCTAACTACAGTTGGGAGCTGGTAATGGGGACATCAAGTTTTGGCTTGATAATTGGTGTCCTAAAGATTGGCTCTCCCCCATTACCAATATATATAATAGTGATTTGAAAGTGGCTGATTGTTGGGATGGGGACAACTGGTCCCTGGGTAAGATAACAAGCCTTCTTCAACCTCATTCTATCACCAAAGTGGTCAGTATAAAATTCAACAGAAATCTTGCTGATAAACTCTTATGGTAATCCACTTCCCACCAAAGTCTAACCAAAGCTATCTATTCTAAAAACTTCTGTTGGGATCATATACCCTGGGGTGATCAGCTATGGAATAAATTCTTATCACCTTCTATGTTCTTTTGCTGCAGGAGAATATTCCACTGAATGATCCCTACTGATGATGTTCTAAAGTTGAAGGGATTGAGAGGTCCCTCTAAATGCTGGCTATGTAGAAAGGCAGAGGAAACTCTGAACCACTTATTCTTTGAATGTGAATTTGCTCAACAGATATGGAAACAGTTCCTAAACAATTTGACAATTGACCAGGGAAAGCTTACTTGGGATAGACTGGTTGACTGCTGGTGGCACTAGAAGGTTAGAAAGTATACTGCTATCCCCTTCACCATTGCTTGGTTAATCTGGATGGAAAGAAACAAGGCCAAATTTGAAGATACAAATCCTAATGTGGGGTCTACTGTCAGAAATTGTGTGACTTACTTGCACAAGATGATTAATTGGAAAGGCTTTCCTAATATTTCTAACTTCTGTGCTTCCACTAAGACTGATTTTATTCAAGTCATTAAAGTCTATTGGAAAGCCCCAAATCATCCTACTGTAAAGGTTAATACTGATGGTAGCTTTACTAAAAATGGTGCTGGTGTGGGTGGCATCTATAGAAATCATTTGGGTAAGTGCTTGTTGTACTTTCATGCCCCTGTCCTGGCCAATGATGCAACTGAAACTGAACTCATTGTTGTGTACTGGGCAATTAACCTTGCCATTAAGGCTAAATGGAATAGAATTTGGTTAGAAGTGGATTCTGCTGTGATTATTCCCCTTTTAATTCAGGAGGAGGAGACTCCCTGGCACTACTCTTACTGGAGAAGCAAAATCAGGGATCTCACTAGCAAGATGCAAATTAAGTTCACATTTATCTACAGGGAAGGTAACCAGCCTGCAAACTGGTTGGCTCATCTTGGATCAAGCACTGATGAGACTGAAGTTGCTGTTAACCCTCCACCTGCTCTCTTTTATCTGCTACAAGGAGATATCCTAAATGTTCCCCACTTCAAAATAGTCAACAAAGATAAATGATCTCTTTGCGGGCAGAAGCAACCTCACTTAGTTTTCCTTTTATGGAGTCATTGTAGCTTTCTTTTTTGTTTTTTGAGGGTGGCACCTAAAGTATTTTTGGGGGATTTCCTAGGTTCCTGTATTGAACCAGATAGTGAAATTCCCGGCCCCCTCACTGATGATTGAAATAGTCTTTTTGTTACCTTAACATGTAGGGAGTCATAAGCAACTCCTTTAACCAATAGATATATATATATATATACATATCTAAATATCTTACTACTTTATTTAATAAGTGTTTTATATTAGGAAATAATAATGTTTTTGAATCCTACACAATTATATAATTCATAATATAAGACAAATATTGGTATTGGAAAAAAATTTAGAATTGAATTGAACCCAAAAAAAAATAAGCGACTCAACATTGGCCACTGATGACGACGACACTAGAATGGGCGTCTACGACACCCATCTACACGATCCATGGCACCGAGAGTGTCCCGAGGAGTATCGTGCATTCAAAATGAATTTGACAAACTTTGGTAGGATTGCACTCCAATATAACCACCGAGAGGTGTTTTTAAGGACCTGAAAACTAACTTGGATGACTAGAAACTTCGAATTTTGAAATCCATGGCTTTCAATTCCATAAATACTTCAAGGTATGGAGTTTTCAATAGAAGCAAGTTTATCAGCTTTGACACAGAGAGATTATACAACAAAGTCATAACAAGAAGAGACTTATCAAGGAGAGATGCTTTGCCAATCATGGATTAAGTAATCCAAGTTCACAGATTGAGAAGAACATAGTATAGAGGCATTGGGAAGTTCTATGCTGCACTACCGCTGTAGTTGTTGTACCAGTGGAAAAGTAATTCTATGCTAACTTACATGAAATTACTCAAGGAGTCATCTTCATTTGAGGTAAGCTTGCACCAAATACTCCACCTTGAATTAATGATTTTTATATGATAGAATACGTGCCAATCTATCATTATACAAATTTTATCCTGACAAGAGATATGATGCAAGATATATACCAATTTTTGAAGGATGAAAATGATAATTGAGAAATCAGAGATGAGGGATATGTTAGTTTCTCCACTTCAATATCTAATCCAATATCTAAACAATAACATCTTTTTATCTCTACAAAATTACTCCCTATAATAAATATTAGTAGAGTTACAAAAGAAAGTGCAATTTTAATCTACTGCATTCAAATGGAAAGGCCCATTGATGTGGGATCAATTATTTTCATATCTATTATGAGTATTAATTTGAATGGGCCTATATATGGACTGAGGCATCCTTACACAATTTTCTTACTTTGCAGTCAATCTCAAGTGTCATATGAAAGTTGGGAGAAAGTATTATTACCCTAGGAGCCCATTTATCCTATTGATAAAATTATATTGGGAATTGAAATGAATCATTGGATATTATCTAGGATCGTTCATCACATGCTTTGACACCATTAATACCACATATTGTTGGAAGTTCAATAATTTTGGAGAAAAAAAAGAAAAAAATCAGAAGAGAACTTCAAAGTATTATGAATGAAATAGGAAATCTTAACTACTTTTTTGATCACTTAGACTGGAGGATGAAGGCAAACTTTGATCATACTGGAACAATTGAAGCACGTTTGGTACAAATGTTAAAAAAAAATGGATGGATCGATGAAAATTTAACTGATCAATTCCTGTACCGACTCTTCTATAATTTGTATGTCCATTACCAGTCTATAGGAGATATTATAGGAGGAGAAAGTACATAAGGTGAAGCAGATAAATTGAAGAAGTTGGACTTTCTACTATTTTAAAGTAATTATGTTTTTAATGTGATTGTGTTGGATTTACTTTGCCACCTCCTGATAAGTTGACAGAAGGTGCCGAGACCCCTTAAAATTCTACAATTTGCACAGTAAAAACACCATTTTTACCCCTTCGGTTACCTTTAACCTCTAGTTTGTGCACCTAGGGCTTACTAGTGCTTGGATTTGAGGCGATTTAGGTAAAAGAAGTTTGGATTTCATATTCTCTCGATAAGAGCTACACTTTGAACTCAAAATTTTTATTTTCACCTAAGATTTATCTTACATTGCCGAGATCTGAAATTTTAAAATTTTTGGGAAGATTTTTGAGAAAATCCTTTGGTGAAGAACTGTTACTTAGTAGATTTAAGTTTAGAATGTTCCACATTGCAATTTTCAGAATTTTGGAAATTTATTTGAATTTTTAAACTTTTTCTTAGATTACCATGGCACCGAGAATGAGCAAGGGAAAGAGGAAAGTATATTTTGATGATCAAAAGTTTGTCAACTACAAGGCTAACATTTGTTTCAAAAGTCTGCTTGCAACTAAGAAAGTAATTCTGAATCGAGCATTCAAAAATTTGAGTGGAGAAGCCGAAAGATTAATCGTTTGTCGACAGTGGGAGAATTTTTTTTTCTTTACTGCCGTGGCTATAATTGGTATAGTGATAGAATTTTATGCCAACATTAAGGGAACTTCTGACGACTATGTCTTTCTTCAAGGAAAAATGGTGGAATTTAATCCAAGAAGAATTAATGAATTTTATCAATTAGAGGATGTATATAGCTATCAGTACAAATCATTTTGTGCTACAAATGAGGCTTTAGATGAAGTTATTGTTTTTCTGACTGATGTATGAGGAGCGTGGAAGGTGAAAAGTAATGCTAAGGTAAACTTCCCTCTTTCTATGTTAAATGTAGTATCTAAGGCCTGCCACTACTTTATATCTGCTATAATGATACCAAAAAATCATCATAGCGAGGCTACAAAGTATAGAGCCAACTTGAACTTTTATATGCAGTATATGAGAATGATAGATGTAGGGCTTATTGTTTATAAAAACACTCATTCTATTGCTTTGGGTGAGACTACTGGTGGATTAACACACCCTGCCCTGATCTTCACACTATGTGAATAGGTAGGAGTTGATTTTGGAATGAATAAGGAGAGGATTGAAACTTTAATAACTATTGGCCCTGCAAATATTAAAACTTATGAATCTCATGTTGGATTGAGAACTGGAAATAGGAGTAGGGATATTCCTTCTACTTCTAGTACCCTTACTCTCCAGGGACTTATGGAGCAACTGATTATCCAACAGGGAGATATCTTGAGGATGGAAAATAGAATGGAAAATATGAAGGCCAAAAATGTACATAATGATGATTTGACAAGGCAGAAGCTTGAGTATGATGCTGCTTATGCTGATGCGATGGTTAGATATATGAGGGGTGACCACTCAGTTCAGTTTCCTAGTCACTATGTCCTTACCCCATATCAGCAGCAAAACTTTAATGTAGAAGAAGAAGATGATGATGATGACTGGTGATGTTTTAGTTTGATCTTTTGTTTAGTTTATAGTTGGTTGTACTTTATTTTTGTTATTGTTTGTTTTTAGAGTGTAATACTTTGATTTATTTTAGATGTTATGTTGTATTGTGAACAGTAGGATTGTAAAACTATTTTTACATTGGAAATCATTTTAGTAATGTTGTTAGTTTTTAGTACTTTGTTAAATGTATTTTTTGTAGATTATTTCTCGGTAAATTTTTATATGTATTATGTGTTATTTAATGATTTATGTCTTGTAGCTTTTCATATTAGCACCTGCAATATTTCAGAGTTAAGTTTCAATATCAGAACCTTCAACAGGTAAGTCTTTTCTTTATATATTAAATGTTTTTTTTCACATTATATGTTTTATGTTTTTCACGGAAAATCTTTTAAGATTATATGTTTGGGGGGAAAGAAAATTCCTTTTTAAAGAAAGAAACTTTATTTGTCCTCAATGAGCTATTTTTTCAAAAAAAATTTAAATTTAACATGACCTTTGGTGTTAGAGGGTTACTTTATATAACTATATTTGTGTTTCTAATTGTATAGTAAACTTAAGTAAAAATTTTCAATAATAATGGTTAATTTTAGATATTAAGATATTTGGTATGAGAGAATAAGACTATGTTTTTCTATTGTACGTAAAGAAATTTGTATTTTTGAAATATTTAAAATCTTAGAGATTCATGTAAGAAGAAAAGAATAAAACTTTATGAAAAATCTTTAAAGCTAATATTCATTTATAAAGTGAAGGAATGTTAAAAGTTTTTAACTTTAAGAAGAGGATAATGAAGTTCAAAATCATTAAAGGCTTTTCAGATATAGTAATCTTCACATAAAAAAAAGAAGAGAAGAAATAAAATAAAATGGATTGAAAATGATCCTGAATGAGAAGAAAAGAAAAGAAAAAAAAAGAAAAATGAAAAGAAGAAGAAACAGTAGAAAAAGATGTGAGGAGATGCCTAATCAAAAATTGGCTTCACTTGAACTAACTTAAAGAAGAAGGCTTGGCTACATTCTCTAAACTTATATTTAAGTGTTAGCATATTTACTAATAAAATTTCATGAAGTGATTTTTCATATGGATATTCTAAGGGGCTTTAATATGACAACTTGGAATTTTCCTTGAAAAGAGTAGACAATCAGAAATCTTAGACTTGATTGCTAGATATTCTTATCCATTTAGTATTAACTGAAGTTATTTTACATTTTTCTTAAGTTATGCTATTGTAGTTAGTGGACTACAATATGGAAATCTAAAAGTTAAATTCTTTTCCATGTGTCATATTTTTATGTAGTAAAGGAGTTACTTGAGGAAAATTAACATTTAGGTTTGGGGGATTTTGATACACCAAAAATATATGCATATTTAAAGATATATTTTTTTCTCATTTTTTGTGATATTGCCCTTTAAAGGAAAGTATTTTTAATGTTTTGTTGTAGGTTGTTGATTATTAGGACTTGAGCCAAAAAAGGAAGCAAAAAGGATGGAATTTAGAGTCAAAATGACGTTCTTGAAGAAATAATTATCGCCAACGGCGACAGGATGGACGCCGAACGTGCAGACCAACAGAACTGAGGCCAGAATATGCTCAGTGTCAATGATGCCAGAAGCAACATCGACGACACCATTTGACAGAGAGCATGAAATTAAATCATGGGCCACTGGCGTCAACGATGCCAGAATGGGTGCTAACGAAGTAAATGTCGGTGCAAGACCTATTTCTAGAAGATTCAACAAATTTAGACTTTTTTAAAGAGTTTTTGGATGCACTTATTGGAAAACCAACATTAGACTCTATTTAGGGTGAAAATTGAATAGAAAACTCCCTCTTCCACTCCCCCCCAACCACATAAAGTCCATTAGTCATTTATTTCTTTAGAGATTTGAGTTCTTATGGTGAGTTTAAGTGTCAATTCTTTTTTAAGAGTTATTAGAGAGGGAGAGAAGTGAGAGATTTCTTCCTCCTACATCTTATAAGAGAGAATTAAGAGTATTGTAAAGAGAGAAGGTCCAAGAGAAGCTGCTTTTCTAAGAGTGTTAGAGAATGAGAAAAGTGAGAGATTTCTTCTTCCTACATTTCCTAGAAGAGGCTACAAGAGGTGTTGGAGAAGGAGAAAAGTGAGAGATATCTTCTTCCTGCATTTCTAAGGAAAGACTATAAGGGATTTGCTTTGAGAAAGAGTTTCAGATAAGTGTTGTTTGTTTATTATTGTTGTATGAACTTTCTTTTATATATAAAATTTGTGTTTTGTTGTATATTTCTCATGATGTATGAGTAGTTTCATCTATTTTTCTCCCTAATCTGAGATATGGTGAAATGAAGAGATAAATTGGATGTGCCAATTTTAAAATATAAAATAAATTGTGATGGTTTTTCAACTCTGATCTTAATTTACTTTTCGATCTAACCAATTGAAATGTTAAAACATCTTGTGAAACATATGATACGGGAAATAAAGTATGAGTTCTATAATAGAGTGAGAATTACATTTAATTCCATGGAGGAGTATTTTGTTCATGGAATTAATTGTAAATAAACAAGGAAATATACATTGTTGGGCGTAGAATTGGAGATTTTAGGGTGACAGACTAAAATCACGAATTTGGTTTAAGAACTAAAGTGAGCATTAGCCTTCAGGGGAAGGGAAGTGGGAGTTTTGGAGTGAGAGTCAGTATCCTCCTAGCCTAAGAACTAAAGCAAACGTTAGCCTTCAGGGGAAGGGAAGTGGGAGCTTTGGAGTGAGAGCCAGTATCCTCTCAACCTAACCATGGATTTAGGGACTAAACCAGAGTTTAACCAATGATTCTTTATAACACTGAATTAGGTTCGAGAATTAAAATTGCTCCTATTTGGCACAATACATATTTAAACCATTTATCTCATCTCATTTTACAAAAACTCATTGTAGTGGGAAAGATGCTTTTTTATATTAGATAACTTCATCACAAAAATATAGTTTGGTAGTTATTATTTAAACTTTGCATTTTAGCTTTGCTAGTAGTTAATAATTTAGTTATGATAGTTCATCAAATATTCAAAATTAGTGACAGTAAATTTATTTTACTGCTGTGAATTTCTTAGTTAATTTATCACTTAAAATTTAAACCTTCCTCATGGGATCGATATTTGAGGCTTAAACAAAAAGTCTTGTATTACTTGATAACGATACATAGAATTACGTAGAATCCCTACATAAATTGCATAAATTTCTTTTTCATAAAATAACACATCAAGTTTTTGGCACTATTGAGAAGCAGAGTCCACTTTATATATTTTGCACAACTATATCTTTGGGATCATGAAACTTGGGCCAGTAGGAAAGTCTACATTAGGTTCACCCTTGAGGTGACTTACCATGGCATTTCAAAGTCAATATCATGTTGAACTCTCCTTTGATGATATTCATCATTATATGCATTCCTTGCTCATATCTCTCCCAACTGAGTTTGAATATTTACTATATCCATCTGTTGAATCATCAGTTGGTCCATAATACCTTTAAGTGATATAGATCTAGAACTAGATGCACTTGCAGCAGATGTAGAGGGCCTATATCTTCTTCCACTTCTACACTCAACAAACAATTATACTCTCTGAATCATATTCCTCCTGATCAGATTTTATGACTGCAATCTCTCTTCATTTCTATGGGATTGTACTCCTCATTGTTCACATAGAGAAAAAATCAAGGTAAGGTATCCCAATCCTCCAGCTGTAGAACTACCAACAATACTTCAAGCATGTCAAACTATAAGTGCACCCACATCTATTGCCTTCATGTTATGAATGCAATAGTTGAGTACAACTCTATCTTTAGTAATATCAGTCAAATGATTAGTTGGCAATAGAGTGGCAAAAATGAAGTGGTGCCAAATTTTTGACTGAATAGTTAACATAGAAGAGGTTCCATTCCCCTCGTCCATCAGTCAAAAATGTAATAACTTTTTTCAGTGATGAATCAGTCATCACAAATGTGGCATATTCATTGAAAAATACACCCCTCAAACCATAAAAAATATTGATCTGATCAGTAGTAAACTCAACTTGCTTACCTCTAACAAGGATGTGATCATCAGTACTGAAGCTCAAGTTTGCATAAAACTCCTGAACCATCGGGACAATTGCTACAACAGTGAAGTAGCATAATCTTTCCCAATTCCTTGCAAGAATCAGTCTTTTGACCTCGCCACCCAGGTTTTCAAACACCCACTCTTGGATCATTCTTTCGGTCTTCATCTGAGTATTATAACTATGTTGGGCTTTGAAACAAACAAATCTTCATACGCCAATGTCCTCAGATGGCTTTCCTCTCTTAACTAGAGGAGCAAATTAAAAATTTTACGAAAATCCAAATATAGTCCAATTAAATTACTAAATCAAAAATCTAACTACTTAAGCAAGGTTATTTGGGAAGAAACTTTTCACCATGAGTTTTCTTCAAGTTTTTTTTACAAAAATTCCAATTTTTGGATCTCCCAAAATCCATGGTGAAAATAAAAAATTTTTACATTAAAGTGAAGCTCTTACCAAGTAAAGAAGAAATCTATAGCTTTTAGGCTCCAAATCCTTCTCCACTGCCCACAATGAGATGAACTAGACCAAGGTCTTCAGGTAGAAGATGACTCATGCAACTAAAAATGGAGTTTTTTCATGCAATTTTACGATTTTCTAGGCAATATAATGTGTTCAGACCTTTGGCAGCACATGATGCACCAATTTGGCTCATCATGCGCAAAGTCTCTGTAAGTTGGTGTATCATGTGCCAGGGCTCAAATTTTCCAGATTTCAGTTTTTGTGGAAATCTACTCTGTACCACTTTACCTCAACCTCCATTTGACTCAAATAAACCTTTTTAAGCATATATAAACATCACACTGATACCAAAATTTCACAAACAACACCAAACTCATATTTATATAAAAAATTTGCACTATTACAAACTAATATTTTTCAAGCCAACAAACATCAAATTCAGTGTTCTAAAGCAAACCAACATCCTAACAATGGAATCTAAACATCAAAATTCAAAACATAAACAAAGAAAATGCTTATTAGAAAGGAAATGCAATCAAACACAACAAACTAAAACAAGCAATACTACACAAAATATTTTGCGCATAAATTGAGTTCCATCATCATCTTCACTATCATCCTCTTGGATATCTCCCATCGATTGGTAGTGCACATACAAATTGTAGAAGGGTCAAAATGGAGATTCATTAGTTGAATTTTCTTCCTCAATCCAAGCATGTTTCTTGAACATACATACCAATCCATCTTCAATATGCCCTGTATGTTCAAAATGTTCCTTAAGTCTCCAATCTAGATGATCCAGCATTTCAGTAATATTCCCAATCACATATATGAGATTCAAAACATCTTTTTCTATCTTCTTGATCCTATTTCAAAGTACACTCGAGTTGTAGTAGGGCTGAACAGGTGATGAATTTTGAGATCTTTGATCCATCAGTACATTCATATCATTTTCAACTCCAATTCAATACAGTTGCAGCAGACTTCTGGATCCATCGACATCCAAAGAAGTAGCACTTTTTCCCAACTTTCATAAGGTACTTGTGATTGACTGCAGAGTAAGAAAATAGTGGATGGATGTCCGAGTCCAATTTTAGATCCATTCAAAATCAAACCCATAACTGATTTCATAATAATAGCTCCAACATCAGTAGGTTTTCCTGTTTGAATTAGTAATTCAAAATCACACTCTTCTTAGTGACCTTACTAATTTTCATGGTAGGTAGTAATTTTAATGCAATAAGAAGTGCCAGGAATTTGAAACTGGTTTTTGAAATTGTGAAGGAAGACTTACATTTCCATCATCTCTGGTCTCCTAATTAGCAACTTCATTCATAAGGTAGCGGTAGAGATTATTCATATTCTCCCTGGTAGGGGTAAAGTTTGCATAATGGCAGATAAGCACATTTTCAATCATAAAAATCTTGTTTATTCTTGAAAGAGTGAATTGCACAAACTTACCATGCACATAAATCATTCCTTGGTTGATCCCATGAAGATTTGCATAAAATTATTATACTATAGAAACAACAACAATGGCAGTAATGTAGCAAAGCACTTCCCAACACCTCGACGCAATAGTCTCTTCTACTCTAGTATTTAGCGTGTTGAATCCTCAATTCACAAATCAACTTTCTTTGATAAGCATCTTCTTCACTAGAGCTCGATCATGTTATTTCTGTGCATCAAAACTGATGAACATTCTTCGATTGAAAATTCCAAATCTAGCGGAGTTTGTAGAGTGGAAAGCCATATGAATTGAAAAGTGGTGAATCTCCACTCATTTTTCCCTCTAAAATATGGTTTGGATTTGGTTTGTAGGAGTTATATGGAGAAGAAACCACCAAAAACCCTCAGAAACTGCCATTTGACACGTTTTTTACATTTTCGGACCCGCGGTGCATCATGTACCGATCTGATGCATCATGCACTAGCTCTCTGGAAAGTGACGCATCATGCGCCAAACTGGCGCATCATGCGTGAGTTCCAACATTTTCATCATTTCGATTTTGATCCAATAAATTCTTGATTTTTCCATAAAATAAGACAAATAAAGATGTTTCTAAATATTTTATTAAATACACAAACTACATAAATACATAAACTCAGATATATGTGAAATATCTCAAACAAAATAAAATTAAGAAAAGATAAACAATGATACAAATAGATTGTCTCCCACAAAACACTTAGTTTAACGTCGTCAGTCGGACATTCCTTGTCTTATTCTGGGTGACCCAAGATTACTGTCATTAAAAGCTGGTCTTTGACCATCAAAATATGATTTCAATCTGTACCCATTCACATTAAATATTCTTTCAGTCTTGGGGTCTTCAATATTAACAGCCCCATAGGGATATACATTTATAACTCTTAATGGCCCTTTCTAGCTAGACTTCAACTTTCCAAGAAATAATTTCAATCTTGTATTGTATAATAAAATTTCCTATCCAGGTTCAAATTCTCTTTTTATTATCTTCCGATCATGCCATTTTTTCATCTTTTCCTTATAAATCCTCGCATTATTGTAAGATTCATTTTTGATTTCCTCAAGCTCATTCAATTGCAATAATCTCTTCTCACCAGCTGCTTTGAAATTGAAATTGAATTCTTTTATAGCCAAATAAGTTTTATGTTCCAATTCAACTAGCAAGTGAAAAGTCTTCCCAAAAATTAATCTATAAGGGGACATTCCTATAGGTGTCTTAGAGGCTGTCCTATATGCCCATAATTTAGTATCTAATCTAGTAGATTAATCCATTTTACTAGGGTTAACACTCTTTTCCATAATTCTCTTAATTTCACAATTAGATACTTTTGCTAAACCACTCTTCTTGGGATGATAAGCAGTTGCAACTTTATGCACTATATTATATTTTTTCACCAATCTTGCAATTGTTGCATTTATAAAATGAGATCCTCCATCGTAATGATTACTCTCAGCCTTCCATATCTTGTAAATATATTTTAATTAAAAATTTTGAAACACTACAAGCATCAAATTGAGGTAAAGTGACGGCTTCATTCCATTTTGAAACATAATCCACTGCGATCAATATGTATATACTTCCGAATGAGGGTATAAATGGTCCCATAAAATCTAACCCCATAGATAAATAATTTCAATTTCCAAATAAAAATTTAGAGACATTTTATTTCTTCTTGAAATATTACCTACTCTCTGACACTGATCACATGTTTATATATATATATATATATATTAAATAAAGTAGGTAATTAAAATCCAGATTGTAAAATTTTTTTAACAGTTCTATTATTCCCAAAATATCCTCCAAATTCAGAATAATGACATTTTTGAATAATCTCTTGAATTTCTTTATAAGGCACACATCGTCTCATCATTAAATCTTTACATTGCTTATATAAATATCATCATCCCAAAAACATGATAGCAGTAAGTTCCAATGTTTTAGTAAAATCAACCTCCTTCCCAAAAACCCCATGCTGGATATGACTCTTTTCCATAAGAGGTTGAGTAAGAATTTCCTTGAAGTAATTTACTGCACTAGAGGCAATTCTTTCAACATTATCAAGCCAAACCCCATTATTATCAAGTATCTTATGAATAGTATTGCATCTTCTCCTGTAGTTAATACATGCGTGAAAAAATTTAGAATTCTTCTCACCCTCAAAGAATTTGACCTTAGCAGCTTTCTGTGCATACAACTCTTCCTGCATTAAGATGTTTTCCAGTAAATCTTCATTAGCTTTAAATAAATCAATACTCAGAGCATGATTTATTTCAAGTAAGTGCTCCCACTTAAGTACAAATTCTTCAGCAGCATTTACTCTAGAGTTTACATCTCTAACCCAACTCCAATTCCATTGAGACAACTATTTTCCTATTTTCTTGTGTAGCATCTAGAGCTTGATCCAAGGATTCAGATGATGACAATCTTGCCAAGCTAATGCAACTTGATTGAGAAAATCACTATGCATTGACCACATGTTTAGATACCTGAATAAAGATTTATTTTTAGTAGGCGATGCAACAATAGTTATCAGCATAGGTCTGGGGTCTGAACCACACATATTCAGATGTTGTACAAAAGTATGGAGAAATTCTTTCATCCAAATATCATTGACCAACACTCTATCTAATCTTTCCCAAACCTTCCCTCTCCTCCAAGTAAATTTGGGACCAAGAAAACCCAAATAAAAAAGCCCATCTTTCTTGAATATTGTCATTTAAAGAGCTAATCAGATTTAAATTACAAATTCTACCCCCCTTCTTTTCATTTGGGGAAGCCACACAATTAGAATCTCCCCCCACAATCCAAAAAGAATTGAGATTGCTGCTAATATCTAGCAGGTGACACCACAAATCATGCCTTGCCACTGCTGAGCAACCAACATACATAAAAGTGGCCAGGCCACTGGACTCACCCAAAGAGAATTTTAAGTGAAGGAAATGCTCATTATCCTTGATAATATAACAATGAATCTCATTTCTACAAAACACCAAAATTTTATTACTTATATTAGAGAGAAATTGAAAACCATATAACTTTTGAGTGATTTTCTGAGTATGTTTAGACACCATAGGCTGCATAATAGCAATAATCCAGAATTTATGCATCCTATTGAGATTTAGTATTCTGTTAAGGGATCTAGAATGAGCCAATGGTGTGTATATATATATTAAAATGATTTTAATTTCTTCACAAACCATATACTCATTATACAGGGGAATGATGCTTTCTTAAATTTGAACTCTTCACCCCAAAATGTTTATTTAGTTTTCATAAATTTTACTTCTGAAAGTTTAGCAATTTATTTAATTAACTTTGTCTTTTAATTAAATTTCATTTAACATTCACTCTTTTACTTTAGATTCAAATTTTGTACTTCACTTTTGTACTTCAAAATTGTAGTTTACATGATATTCTAAAGAATTTACTTATAGGCATTTCTAACTTCCCTAAGGGATCGATATGTAGGACTCCATTAGAGCCCTTTATTACTTGAGTGATACGTATACTTGCATTATTCTTAGGAGATTTGGCAGTTTAAAGGTTTTTTAAAGGATAAAAATATTTTCAATAAATTTATTATAGTTGGGATTAAATTGCATATTTACTATTGTATCTGTCATGTCTATTTTGTAATATTGAAAAGTATTTGCAAAATTAACACACTAAATCCATCGGTATCAGTCCACAACTCCCAATCTGACATCTGACGCTTCCCAACCCACAACACCTTCAATCCCAATAGTTCGATGCTACCGCTAGTAGGAACCCCTCCCCACTTGATAAACTATAAATCCCCAGACTCATTTGTTGTGCCAATCATAATTTGAAAAGAAGAACTTGAATTTTGTATCTAGCAAAAAATTAATTATATTAGCTTTAAAGCCATTAATTTAATGCACAAAATTTAAAGAAAATTTAATAGCTTTGAAATCTTTTAACCAAAAATTTTCATAAAGATAACTTTTCTTTTTATTTCAATAATTTAGTTGTGCACCAATCAACATTGCTTCCATCATGCACACAACCAACCTACGCGCGTCATTCGTGCTCTTCTTCTCACAAATTTAGCTTGTTGCTAATAGCAGACAAATAATTTATGAGGAACAAGTCATTAGATCTTAACTTGCACTTAGTTATTTCATTTCATTTTAATTCAAAATTTAATAAAAATTGAATTTAATTTATTAAAACTAAGCATGATTAAGTCCATTTTCAATACATTCAAATTTTAGGATTTAATATAAATTAAGAAAAACTTTATTTATTAGGATTTAAGACTATGGATAGATTTTTCAAAAAGAAATGAGAGGCATAGTTATCAATAAGTATAGTGGATAAAAAAAAAACAAATAAAGAAAAAACAGTCCAAAGCATTGTTGCATATAAATTGAAAAATAATAAAGTTTTAAATAAATAGATTTACAAAATCTTCTTTGAGACAGATCATGTCAGGCAATTATAATTTCAAAGAGATGTTAGCCAAAAAATCATGAGTTTTTGAAGAAATAAGTTTAGGAGAATATAAAAATATTTTAATCCTAATTGGTTTGATAAAGACACATAATTAGCTAGAGTATAGTGTATCTCAAGATAAACCATATTTTTTATGTTATTATCTTTTTAAAATAGAAGTCCATGGTAAAGAATATGATACAATATTTAATAATAAGGGATTTTCAAATTAAATTAAAATAGATAAATTTGAACTTCATGTTAATGGTCCTAACAATGTTCAAAATAATATGTGATGAAATTATGTGGTCTTGAAGAATCAATATAATATATTAATATTATTTTAAAACCTATTTTGATTGTGCTACAATTGAACATCAAAATCATTTAAATGCTTCACTTGATTCTGTGAAGCTTTTTTTTTTAAATAATTGGCTTTTTGTGGATATCATGCAAATGGTAAATTTAGAAAATAATGAAACTATCTCGAGCTTCTGCAATTTCTAGTTGAACATAATGTAGATATTGATAATGTAGTGCTAAAGATCATATTACAAAATCCTTAAAATTTAGACATTCAAAATGATATCACCCAATCCCCACACATTGTAATAACACTTTTCATTATGGGTTTCTAAAACCTTAGTTAATGAGGCACTTGTTATAATGACAAAAAAATAATTAACTATTATGTTATGCTAAAAAAATAAATGAATCAAAATATTGAGCATTTTTTATAGATTGTATATGGTTTTGAAAAAAAAATATTTCTTGTAAAAAAAAAATTAAACTACTTTTTTCAACCTGTTGTTTAAGCATTTCAAGATTTCATGCTCAAGGCTATGATGTTGCTAACAATATGAATGAAGAATTTAAATGATAGAAGGCATTATTTTTAACAAAAAAACAATATGCTCATTATTTCCACTTATTTTCACATTAACTTCAGTTAGTTTTGGTACTAGTTGCTAGAACTCATGTTCAAATTGTCATATTGTTCAATCTAATTTCAATATTGATAAATCTTATTAGAATCTCATGTAAGCTAACGGGATCCAATAATTTAAAAATAATTTCCCTATCCTCCTTTAATGAAGATGAGAATGAATGAGGGAAGTTTGCATAAAGATTCTAGGTTGAATTTTCATAAAGTAGATGAGATGGTAGATAAGATACTACCTAAAAATTTCACCCTTCGTTTTCTAGAAATTTAATATCTAGGTTTTGAGGTTTCAAATAAGCGCATGCCTCTATGGTTAATTACTCTTGATAGTAGGAGAGTAGTAAATTTAAGATTTTAAATTTATAAAAGTGAATGGTGGGAGAAATAATGATGCACTTGCTCAAGATCTCATGATTTCATCATTGTAGGGTGTAGAAGTCTCATGATCTCATGATCCTCTTAGTTAGAGAAAGTAGTTGACCCAACCTATCAAAAGGATCATTATCTAGAAGGTCTCCATTGGCTGCTTAACTCAAGGAGACCTTGTAGATCGATCTTGGGTAGATATTTATCTTAGGGGAATAATCTAAGTTGATCTTAGCCAACAAAATTTTTTTTGTCAAATTAAATGTCCTCTATGACATAGCTCAAAAGGAAAAATAATACCATTTGGGGAGCATATATTTCACAATGATGACCATTTTATAGTGGCCAAAACACCTCATGAAGCCTATTGACAAAAAAAAAACCAATTAGAGTGCTCAGGTTGTAATCATTTTTTATGTGGAGTCTACTAGTCAAACCACAAAAAAAAGGGCTTTGGCTACATCCTTATTAGAATATAGTTATTTTTCAGTTTACAATTAATAGTATAATCAATATGACATTTGACTTTATGTGAATTCAGATCAATATTAGATTTTTCCACCTTGACATGCGATTAAAAAACGTAGATGAAATTATTTCTTTTTAGCTTTTGATTTTATATTTCAGTATAAGTCAATTTAAAATTTAAATATTTTGAAGAGTTTGTTTATCTTAGGACATTTCAAGTAAAGCTTAAATGTCCTTTCTAATCATGTTTTTTCCTTATAATGACTTGAAAAGTATTTTGTTGGTTTCTATTTTAATTTGTGATAGTAGAGGGGTGCTTTTGTAGAATCATTCAAATTTGAAGATTTAATTATTTTAGTAATCAAATATAATATCAAAAGTAATATATTATCTTGAAAGATAAAAATACCACTTTATGATAGGTTTACTTACTTAAATTAAGAATTGTTTGATATTTGTATCGCTTTTTTATTACAACTGAAAAATCTTTCCCCTTTCTAATGTGAAGACTAAATACGATTTATATTAAATTAGGTTACAAACTTCTTATAACGGGCAATCCCATATAGATAATTACATGTAAAACAAAATAAATTTACTTAAAAAACCTCTCAATAAAGAATATACTTTTTTCTTAAAGAAAATTTAAAGTTTAGATTTTCTACGATTGATTATTAGAAATTTTAAATGAGAAAAGCTCAAAAAATGGTACAATTATTAACATAACCAAATAGAAGATATGGTAGGAGATATTGGAGATACTAAGTAACTCAATGACATTTACACAGCCTTATGATTTGGCATTAATGATTTTGAAAGTGATTTATTTGATGTTTGATCTTGATATTTTTTAAGAATGTTTAATACATAAATCCCGTGATAAATGATCATAGGAAAGCCTAGAAGGAGATGATTTCTATTGTAACTAAACAGACAACCTTAGAATCCTAACGCTAAAACAAAGCTCACTGAAGAAAAATAAAACTTTATAATCATAATCTAAAGGAAGACAAATAATACAAATAAAAAGAAAAGAAATTATAACCCTGGCTAGAAAGCACTGTCATTTAAACCATCTAATCACATTTAAAATCATGTAGCCTAGTCTCAATCAATAAGATATGGTATGTTAATAATTGTTTAGGAGTTTTGGTTCTTACAAACTAATTAATAATCAAATTTCCTAAGTATGATAGGTATGCATAATTTCTTAAGATTATTGTGACTATATTCTTACAATTTAAAATATATCATCTTTATAGCTTACCATACTCATGTATTTTATTTTTTTGGTTAACATTTAGTGTCAGGTGAATCAAAGCAAGCTATGTAATAAGTCATGCTAGTTCTTGATGAATATTTAGAAGATTAATTTATAAATTTAATTGAAATGTAATGATATAACTCACTTTCATGAGGTCATGGTTCTCACGGCATAAACCATCTTGTATTGTGCAATGTGTGGCGCTCTAAAGATAAAGAATAGAAGTAATATGATTATGCATATGCTTATGGTGATGTTCTCATTGCTATCCTTAAATAAAAAATAGATTAGTACTCAATTTTATTTAATATTAAATCTAGGTTGGTTTAATAATAGATCTAGGGTTATTTATGCAGTATTTTATGTAATTTTATTTTGCTTAGGACTTTCATTTAATTTTGAAAGACTAATTTTAAGTTGTTTATTTAATTCGGTATGAAATTTAGTCCTTAATGCGCCTACAACTAAATAAGGGAAAAAGGTAGGAAAAAAAACAACCTAAAATAGGGCCATATATATCGAGTAAAAAATGAAAAAAATACAAAGATATGGTTACCAATCCCAGATCTATATTAAACTCTTCAGTCGACATCATCCAAATTATTCTCGTTGGTTTAGTTGAAGTTCATCCTATCCTTTTGTTTTTTTGTTATCCTCTAGTGGAGGTTATAACCTAAAGAGTCAATCAAATACAATATAGCCTAACTTTAGAATAAAAATGCACTGCCAGAATAAACCCTGTGTTACAATGGCAGTGTTTACCTCACTTTTGTTGAGATCAAAATTCTACTTGTATAACATAGGATATAGTCATAGGACTTTCCAATTGACTATCCTAGAAAACTAATGATGTGATCTACCCCACTTAGAAGTTTAAACTACCTTCTGGCTCTTTTTTGAAGTTTTGTGTGGGTGGTCTCAAACCCTGAACACTTGGTTGAGTTAGTTAAGACTAACATGATGAAACTCAAAGGTAATTCCCAAAAGATCATGAGGAACCTAGGTGACTTGGTTGTCTAACTCTTCATCAATGCCCTCACATCACCCAATTCCCATTAAAATTCACCAAATTTCCCAAATTCTGAAAATTATCATATTTCACAACATTCCTAAATCCCCAATTTCCACCATATTCACAAGAATTCTGCTAAGACCAATCCTAGCCACAAAGTCCATCATAAGGCCAACAAAATTTCCTAACCTCCCTAAATTTACAAAATTCTTCCAATTTCTATCAAATTCTCCAGAATCCATGTCAAAACCATAATGACCAAAATCTGAGTAAAATCTATATTTTTATGAACCATAAATTCAAGGTTACACCCAATACACATCCAGTTTCACATCTAAATCCAAAATTCACCAAATTGAACAATCATGCCAAACCAAATATTCACCAAGCCTTGTTCCTAAATTCCATCATGTTGAATTCAAGACCTCAAAAAGCCCATCACAATTTAATTTTTAACACCATCAAACACAAAGACAAGCCCAAAATAAATTACTCGTAATTCATTTCTAAAACCTGCCCAAAAACTTAAATATAAAAGCCAACTCCATCATGATATAGATTTCCCATCATCCATTTAATTAAAACAAACCTTGGGGGATAACATTCAAGATTTCTAAAAACCAACCTAAATTTTGCTTCGTCATGACACCTCACAAAATGCCCCAAAATTTCTAAAAACCTTCTCCATGAAAGTGCCCAAGACACATGCAAGCCATGAGGCTTCTCTCCAAGCCACATGTGAGCCATGCCACCTTAAGTGGCAAAAAGAGTGCCCTCTTTCATGGTTTCACATAAACCATTTAAACCTTCCCATGACTCACTCTAACCCATGATTTAGCCCTAATCTCTGTGATAGGGACTTAACCGTTCAAGCTCTAAGCCTAGCCACCAGATTAAACCACCTTGGAGGACCCAAGCCCACTTCTATGAAGATAGCCCAAGTAAAAACCAAACCTAGCCTAAATCCCTTTCCATTTTGATCCAATACACTCACCCATGGTTGGACTCAATTGGTTTTACAACTCTCCACCCCTGACCTCCCACAATCAGAAAGTGACCTCGCATACCTTACTGGCCATGAGGGCCACCAAAAAATCCAAACTCGAGAGCTACCACCATGGCTCAAACTCAAATTTAAACCATTAAATGTGGCTCACACTCATTGGACTTTTTGCCCTGTCTCCCTTCCACATAAGCGCCAACTTTCACCTCTTTCACTGACCAATTCAAGACCCTGGCCGAGCATATGAAACCATCACTCTTTCAAAACTAAATAAGGATAGTGCACAAAACTTGGGGAAACTCTAGCAAAATCATTCCAAACCTTCATTACACTCATATGATGCTCATACCCAACATTTTTATCCCTTCTTCCCAATTGATATACCTTAATTTTTTAATTGAAAACAAGGAAAATTTTTACCATTTAATCAACTTTACCAAAACTTCAAATTAATTGTTCTAAAAGCTTCCTCACACTCCAAAATTACTTTCCCAATCAAAATCCCCCTCTCTCGAGGCCTCTAACCTAGTGCTAAACAAAGCCCAATCCACCATTTGGTCCACGTTATACCTAGACCCATCCATAGAGCAAACCAACACTTAGAGTAGGATCATGGGACAGAGGTGAAGCTTCTCAACTAACCCAATCGAGGCCTCACCTATTGGGCAAAGGTAAAAGCAGAAAACTTTCATTTTTTGTCTCAATTTGGACTTTTTTGAAAGAAATAAACAATCCATGTCCACTTAGCTATATATTTTGGTTTTTCTCACTTAGATAAAGCTATATAAACAAACCTCATTGAATTTGGTTAAGTATCAAGATAGATTTTAACTCTAAAGTGTGGACAGTTCTCCATTTAGAGTTCATTTGGGATGACGATCAAATGCCATCCATTCTTGTATATTCGAAATAAACATTGTGGATCAGTTTAGATAATTGAATGATTTGATTAAAGACCCCAAACCATGGGATGATAGGGTGACCTACGTGGAAAGCATAACAAATGGGAGGGTGTTAGACAGAGCTTTAGAGATGCCAAAGATGAGTTGGCACCGACTTGGTTTTGTAGAAAGTTGTTCACATTTTTTATGTCAATAAATGGAAAAAAATAAAATATAAACCTTACAAAATCATATCTTACTATAAAAAAAATCATAAAAATAAATGAAAAATACCCATGCGCTCAGTGAACAGAGGAGAATTTAATGTACCAAAAATTGAAAATGGTTGTTTAAATTCTAATTTCTATTTAATTAAATGCCATAAATGTTACTTAAATTTTATATAATTAAATATTAATCACCATGAAATAACACTTTTAGGGCTTATTCTTAATGTGACTAAGGTGTTCTCTGATTATTTCTAAGGTTAGAGAACACCTCAAACCCTAAAAGCCCTAGTTTTTCATGGAATCCACCTCTATTTTATTTAAAATAATTATTAAAAAAATAAAATATTAGTTAGCAAAAAATGAGATAAAGTTTGGAGAGTTAATCAAAGTCAAAGGCATTTAAGAAAAATAAAAATGAAATTTTAAATCAAAAATGCATTTTCTTTAGTATTTTTTCATAAAAAATAAATAAAAATTAAAAAAATAAAAATATAATTCAAACTGCATAAATTTACCTGTGATTGAAGATAATGACTTTATGATACCCTAAGAAAAGTTTCAAAGACAGAAGATGTATTTTGAATGCTTAAATATATTTTCTATGATTCTTCAACTTATTGACTTAAATAATTATAAATGATAAAATCTAGGTAAGAAATACAAAATAAAGTTTGGAGAGTTCACTAAGGTCGGAGGGACTACAGAAAAACAAAAGTGTGTTTTACAATTAAAAAATGTAATTTTCTATTTCTTTTCTTATTGAAAGTAAATTAAAATAAATAAAAATTAAAATAAAATTCAAAAACTATGAAAATGGTCCAGATTGGTCCTTTGACTTTACATAATATCATAAAATTTTTCTAAGGTTAGAAATTATATTTTGGCCAATTAGCTTAAGTATCATGAAAAATTCATAATTATGGGTTTATATAATTATAAAAAATAATTAAAATTAAGATAATAATAATTTCACCTATGATATCTTGTATAGCCCATGAGTTAGAGATTAGTGAAGATTCATGGTCATTTGATTAAAATTATAATGGTTACGGGATACAAACTCAGAGGGGAATAAAGATAATTTGAAAACTTATACTCCAACCGTTACTTAACCAACTTTTAGGTTAGATAAGAGGGTAAGGGTTTTAAAATCATGATGATTAACTCATTGAATTGATTAAAACACAAAGAATAATTTGGGTGGCAACCTACTCATGACATTTTCTAAAAAGGGGACAAAATGGAAATTACCTGAATTGTTGATTATATGAAGACAAATAAATATTTGGATGATCGAAGAGTAATGGGCGTGAATTGGAGGATTGATGGTTCACCTATTTGAATCCCTAGTTACTCGTTATATTAAGTCCAATCTTTTAATTTAGGAATAAACAAATTTTACAAAATTTTAAGATCACCCCTAAGCGTTTAAGAGCTTGATGGTAAATCAAAGTGACAACAGTTGGAGAGCAACTTGAGGAAAATATTTAAATAATAACAACATCTTGAGACACTACAAGCTCAAACCCAATAGGAAGAGCAAGAGTTTAAGCCTCCTGATACCTTGCAGGTACACTCTTAAGGTTTTGACCATTTGTTCATTATAGTAATTTCAAGGATTAACCAATGCTTTTACTCGTGGGTTAACTATTACATATAATACTGAGAAAATTTTAAGACTTGAAATTTAACCCAAAATTCAATATGGGTTGACCAACTTAATAATATAGTAAGATTAAATTAACTTGAAATTGTCCAAGAGAATCTAAAGTTGTTCAGAGTCACCCTCTGAATACCCCTACAAGATTTTGGACATTTCATAGGATATTTAGACTTATTATGATTTATTGAGGAAAATCATCCTCAAAACATAAAGTCCTACGAAGATATGATTCAAGACCCATTGAGTTAACACTTAGTAATGAAAATTATCCCATAAAAGCTTAATCTATAACAAAACCCAATGCTTAGGGGTAGTGCCCAGAACCCTTTTAAGAAACTTAGGATATTCAAAATGTGGACACATGTGAATCATCAGGCTGGTGTAATTTGGATATTTTTTGAGGAGTAGACGATGATGAGAAAGACAACTAAGAGTGTGTGGTAGTATAGTATATCCTGGTTTGGTGACTTCGGGAGGGTCAAGGATTGACATTATCATTCTCTAATATTTGGTAAAGAGTTACCCTTACACTCATGGGTTATTAGTAGCACCAGCCCAAAGGTATGGCTGACTTCTAAAATGCTTTATTTGAAAAGTATATAATGAAATAATAAAAAAATGTAGCTTTGAGATGAAACTTATATAGTGCTGCAAAATTGATATTTTGAAAAGTCTACAGTATTTACATGCGTGATAAAGTAGAAATCTTTTCAGTGTCATCGTTTGGCAAGTTCACTTTTTTGTCACATGATTGTTTTGTTCGTAGACTTTTACCCTATGTTAGATCACATAAAAATGACGATGATGATTTCCTATGAATGTCCCTCAACAAATAGCTAGGGCTCAAGTCCTGATTTTGAGTCCCCCAACAACTTAAAATTCTTACGCCTAGCTCTGATCTTCCATAAATATGCCACTTGACTTTTTAAATACACTCATGCTCAAGAGTTTTGTGTTGGCTTAATTCTCTATAACATTTGCTTACATTATCTACAATTTTAACCCTTTAGCATCAATTTCGGAGGTAATAGGTACACATTGTTACTTTTCTTTTACTACACTTTCTTGTACTGTACTACATGGTATGTTTAATGTATCCATAATTTAATGGACTTCTTGGAAGGACAATAGTAGGGCACCTTTTTGGAGGAACCTTCCTTTAGGCCTTGGGACCCAACAATGATCATAAGTTCAAACATAAACCTAAACCTTAAATACCATAACAAAGAGTTCAAAGTAAGCTGCATGCAGATAGAGGAGGACTCAGACGACAATCAATACAAAAATGAATCGAATAACGAATATCAAATGAACTTTACTTAGACTTAAACAACATAAACCCATAAGAATTTGAGGTGGTTTGTATAGTATGAAATAAATTATCACTTTATTTCTCAAGCTTCCACACAATCATGTTGTGCAGTATAAGTCTTAACTCTTTATAGGATTCCAAAATTGTTTGTTCAGTACAACGTAAACCCTCCTATCTTCCCTGGGTAGTCTTGCATAATAGTATGAGAAAATGTAAGCCCTAAATAAATATCAAATAATAACACTTCCAAGATGTAAAGCTAAATAGTAGGTTAGTTTGGGAAGCCATTGAAGTTCGCTTTGAAGCTTGAGACATCCTATACCTCTCGCTCCTTCGGTTTCCAAAATAAATTTTCCTACTTGAGCCCTTCCCACCTAATTTTGCTATGACCAATCATAAAAAAATAACTTTTAATTCTTAAATACGAAATGCCTTATCATTATGGAGACATTTCTTAAGTGATCTTGGTTATTCTGATGTAATTAACTATAGGGACTGACCCTTATAGAGAATTAGGAGACTAGGTAGTACAAACCCTATATAATCTTTATATTAGGTTTGGAATTGTCAGCCACAAAATTTGCAGACCAAATGGATGTATGAATTCTTTAGTTTAAATGGTCGAGCCTACAAATAAGTATTGTGCCCAACCTTCAAGGTGGTGTATTACTTGTGGAAGTGTGCTCAACTATCTAAACTACTAAATTTATGACATACATCTTGTCTCATTTAAAAAAAAAATAAAAAACTATTTTTAAGATTCTAAATTATATAACTATTTTATAAACTAAATTATTTTCCCAAAAAATTGATCCACAAATTCTGGCAAACCGTTAGGGACTAGTTCTTCTCTCCATTTTTGATCAAGAGGTTTTGACTTCATACATCGATAGTGTGTCTATGCCCATCGTAGACCAGACTACCTTTCTTCCATTGAGTTGCTCATTTTTTCATTGAGTGGATATAGTCAACTCTTAGGGATTCTAGAGCCATAAGTTTAACCATCCTTAAATAGAGGGGTTCTAGAAACTCTAAATTCTTAAGTGGGTTGGACCTCCATTTGGTGTGGTAGGTTAAAAGTAGTGAGCAAAGTTTATTAAAGTAGGTTCAATCTGAAGTGGGCCCCAATCTCAAACTGGGTCCTTTGCTTTATTTTTGCCTTATTCCTCATTTGAGTTTGACTTGTTCCTAATAGGTTAAGAAAAATCCTACTCTCATGATCCTTTTTTTTTAAATCCAAATAAAACAAATTTCATAAAAAAAAAATCTAAAACAAAGACAAATTGCTAAAATCAAAATAAAACAAAATTTCTCCCAAAAAATTAAAAAAATAATGAAGACCAAAATCTATATCAACAAGTTTCAAAAGAATGCCTAACTCAGAAGTAATTTTGTTAGTTTCAATATTCAAGCAAAAATTATAAGGCATATGATGTTATTGACATTTAGAAATCTTTAAATGACAAAACTGATGCCATCACGAACACTAATTTTCTCATTCACTAGAGGACTTGATTTGCCTGATGACTAAGCTACATGCTACCAAAGTTCATAGATCAAATTCAAAACTGTCTTCAACGATGTTGAAGTGATAATGAGAAAGGCACCCTATTTTATATTGAAGACAACTACCCCAAGGATAGAGGAACCTGTGGCCAAGTTTGAACTTAAGAGTAAACAAGATTTGCCTACGCTAAAAAAGTCCAGAGTTGGGGGAACTCATACTATGTATATTTTTCCTGCTACGGCCAACTCCCCTGTTCCCGCAGATAAAAGGATTGTTACCATTACTACCACAAGATTCACCATCATTGTACCTCTTGTCTCTTCATCACTTGAAGGGAAGGAGATTCTACACGAGGAAGAATGAATTGATGTTTTTTCCATTCCATTATCAGCATTTGAGATTGAATCTAGTAAAAAGCTCGCCTCGCTAACCATGTCATAAAGGAGGAAACATAACTAAGAAAATCTAAAAGCTAAGAAGGAAAAGGCCGCAGATTTGGTCCCCGGCAAGACTGTCTCTCAGTTGAAGGGGATGGGATTACCTGAGACCTCTCTTGTACTCAAGGGAAGTAGGATTCACACATTGTCTTTAGATTCTGGAGAATATGGTATTTAAGGATCACTGTCGCGTTACCACCACCATCTTTTTATAATGGTCGAGGTAAGAAAAAAGAGAAACCTACACCATTTACCCGAGTCTGATCTCTTTTTGAGAGATTGGCTTGTAAAGAACGTTGTTCCATTATGGGGTTTTTAAGAGAATAAGATGTGTTGTGTCACAACAGATTGAGGCTGAGATTTTAAGGAATGACAAGCCTACTAAACGGTTTCACAAATCAAAAGAAGCACTGCTATCTCACATTTTTCCCAAGCTTTTCCTGGAAAACCGTATAACTATTGCTGCCACAGTCACCAATGTCATTACAACTTCCTCCAAAATATCCAAAATAAATACCAGTCACATCTAGTCTGTGATCAAGAATACCACTTGATAAAATATATGAAGAATCTGGAGGACGGGTAATGACAAGTGCTCATTTACCACTATATTTGGCCCATACGCAAGGGAACACACTCCCTCTCAACACACTAATGACATTAAAGAGAGATTCCATCTGAAAGCATTAGTGTCAGGAAAGAAAGTGTGGAAACATAGGGTTGTTGAGGAAATGTTCTGAGAAAGTCGAGAAGTCATTTTCCTAGAATAGACTATAATTCTGATGCTCTGATCGTTGATGTCACAACTACAACAAAGCTTGACATAGGAAGAGCAGTTCAACAGAAACATTCAGCTAACTTGAAAGTGGCTAAAGGAAAATCAATTGAAGTTGCCTTAGAAAAGCTCAGACCAAATATTACAGAGTTGTCCAAAGGACAAGGAAGCAATATTGATTGAAGACTATGTCCTATTGAATTATATGGATGAGGAGTTTTCTAAAATCTATGTTGTTGAGACCAGAGCCTCCTCATCATTGCACGACACTTCATCACCCAATAAGAAAAACTCAACAGATGAGTTACAATGGGCCATCCAACAAAGAGATGAACAAATCAGCTAAATGAAGAAGATGATAGAAGAAATGATAATTATAATGGCCACCTTCCAGAGTGGACCTCAGTCACCCAAGATAGCATCTGCAAAGACAAACCAGCTAGAGATTGTTCATATCATGGATAAAAAGAAGGATTTCACTTCTATCAATAATGAAGAACAATCGAAAAAGATATTTGGTATAGAAAATGATATCGGAGAAGGACATCCAAAAGATGGTGGAAAAATAAGTCAAGGAAGCCCTAGCCCATTCTATAGGTGGAGCATTTGTTCCAAAGGGTAGACCCTACTTGGAGGAGTTTGATGCCATACAATACCCCAAGGACTTTATGTTGTCGACATTCAAAACCTTTGATGGAATTCACAACCCTCGATAGAATGTTGCACACTTCCAAGCAAGTTGCTACAATGCAGGGGGGTAATAAAGCACTATTATTCTGATAGTTCATAAGCAACATCTCATGAGTTGCCTTCAATTAATATGTAGAGTTGGCAATGTCTTGGTAAAGACATTTCTAGAACTGGAAAACTTGTTTGTCAGAAGATTTATCAGAGCTTAGTACCATATCACTGTAGGTGCTCTTGTGGTAGAGCAACAAAAGCCAATAGAGACCTTGGTGGATTATATTATTCACTGGAGGAATCTAAGCATGACATGGAAGCCATAGTGACAGGAATGGCATGCAATCAAGATCTTTCTCATAAACACCCATGATCTAGTACCTTTTCTACTCAAATGATTCACAATCAAGATCTTTGAAAAGCTACTCGACAAGTCTGAAAGTTTGCACGAAGAGGCCAAACAACTCAGATTTCTAGAGAAAGCTGAGAAACTGAAGTCGGTGAAAGCATTTGAAAAAAAGTCTGAAGCAGTGACAGCGATATACAAAGGCAAGCAACCAATGCAGATCCAAGCTGAGCAGGCTCGGGAGACCTTCCAACAGCATAGCCTACAGCATAACCAGCAACATTTCCAGCATTAAAACTAGTAATACAATCAGTAATAGTGCTAGTAGAGACCATACCAAATGAATAGAGGGCATGATCAGTCTATAGTCAATTGGTTGAATAGAGTATATTCTTTCAAAGATGAGACAGTAAGGAAGATGTTTTAAAATTTTGTTTAGAAGCGTGAGTTCAGTTTGTCCAAGCTAAAGAAACTAGAGTTTGATAAGAACAATCACACCACATATTATTAATATCATAGACTGCTTTGGCAAACCATGGAGGATTATTTCAGCTTCAAAGACTAGTTCGAGAGGAACTTGAGTAATGGAAACATTACTATTCTGAATGAACATTTGAAAGAACCTAAAAAGGGTTTCACCAATATGATTTTGGCACAGCTAATCATTTTGATCAATCCTTATGCAATAGATGATGGATGAAGTACAGCTTGGGCTAGATCCTCCAAGAAGATATTGGATCAGATTCAAGTCCTTTTGGAGCATGTCTTGGTTCAGGGCCTAAAACTGTAAAGTAGTATTATCAATCATGCCAGAGAAGCAACACTAAGAGATAAAGAAGAAGGTCATCGATGGCATAAAGACAAATGTTTTAAGGAGTAGAGTTGGGACTACTTATTCTCAATTGGTCATTTTGGATGTGGGCAAATAATCCTTCAAACCCCTAAATCTGTATGATTATCTCTATGTTCCCCTGGCATCTTATAATGCAAAGTGTTATGATTTTGGCTACAATCTGACTATTTTTGGTGATAACATAATTTAGAACCAATCTAATTTGAATTTCAATTCATGTAACAATCCTCAAATCGCGCAAAACCTCAATGCACTCGTCAACGTGACAAATGAAGACACTAACAATATAGGCTATGATGGTTTGTAAAGAAAAAAAACCCATCTTTGAATTCCAAGGAACACCATATATGATCAATCTAGAGATCTCAAACTCAAAAATAATGCAAAAAGGACTAGCCATGACTCCAGTAGAGACATCTCTGGGTCCAACCCAATAATTAGAGGAAATAACGAAGTAAATATAAGAAGCAACGAAGTCTTGCCTTTTAGAATAGGTTTGAAAGATATGAGAAATCAATTAATCATTTAGGAAGAGTAAATTCTAATAATAGAAGAAGAACCTGCCCAAGAATAAGCTATATGGATAAGTAACAAAGTGGAAATATAACGTATTAGCCCATCTTCAGAAGTTGCCTGCCAAAATAAGCATCTACGACACTGTGATGCTCTAAAAGAAGATTAGAGAAGCGTTGATCAAGGCCTTACTTGATCTAAAAGTTTTGATAGTGAAATTGGCTAGTACCTTCTTAGATGAGATTTGTTCGTTAAAGGAAATGTCTGGCGTGACCTTAATAGATGGAACTACTGACCACAACCGTCCTCTATACATTTCAGTCAACAATGATAGATTTATGCTCTCTAGAGTGTTAGTAGATCTAGGAGCATCAATCAACATAATGAAACTACAGATATTAACGTACTTGGACATCAACACTCACAAGCTTACAACCAATAAAATGATGCTAAGAGGGTTTAATTAAAAAGAATAAAGTTCTCTTAGATTAGTAACACTATTGATGAAAATTGGAGATCTATTAATGCCAACAAAATTCCATAAGATTGATTTAGAAACTTTGTTGAATGTTATACTAGGGTGACCTTGGATTCATGAATACAAGATGGCCTTTTCGTCTCTACATCAATGTTCAAAAAACTATGAAGAAGGTCAAGAAAAATGCATAAATGTGGATATACAACCATCTTTAATACATGAAATAGCCATTCAGAATAACTTTGCCTAATATGCTCCTCCAAAAAAGATTGTCTTTTCCAGAGAAGTTTCACTAGGTAAAGTTGAAGCTCTAAGAGGATTGGAAGAACAAGACAATCTGGCGCTGATTCTACAATCTCTTACGATGTCATTGTAATGAGAGAGTGGAAACTCTTTTAGCCGTCACATCTGAGATCAAGTCTAGAGATGAGGGCGGGGAAGAGTTAACAAGATTATTGAGCAGATGAATCCAATTATGAACAACAACATAGAAGAGAACCATGAGGAGCAGAAGATCAAGAATAATGCAATGATATTATATCAAAAGATATCTTAGTTCAAGATCTTTTTGAAAAGTGAAGAAAAAGGAGAACAGTAGTCAATGTATGATAGAATTAACCACTATGCATAGGAGATGACTCTAGCCCTGACTTTTTCTCACAAAGTTAAGGTTTAGAGGTCAAGGAAGTACAAACTGTGGGTATGAAGCCGATAGGATTTTATCATGATTATCCTTCCTCTAGTTTCAGAGCCAATGTAAAACTAGAAGAGGGAAATTCTACTGAATTAATGGAATTTCTTGTTGGATGATACTCTCCATGTGTTCAAAAACATGCTAGACATGGTTTTATGCCTAACCATCTATCAAAAGATAGATTATACCTCTTTGAAGAATTATGGAACTGTAAAAATCAAAGCTTTCACTAGAAAGAGGGTGTTGGGTTCGACGTGGTAGGATCGGTTGATGACATGGAATTTTGTTTGGATGTTCTTAGTGGATCAGAGGAAAATTGCCTCAAGGTGGGAGATGACTTCAAGGAGTTCATAGTAGAGGATGCTCCAGTAGAATTGAAGCAGAAATCAAATCAACAGTGGATGAGTTGAAGGAGATCAATCTAGTGACTGAAGATGACCCTAACCCTATACTCACTCTTATCTGTTCCCTATTAAGTAATGAGGAGTCTGCAAAATTGTTAAAGTTATTGTCAAAGTTTAGAGACCTATTTTTTTGGAGCTACAACAAGATTCTTGTTTAGCACTGGAGATTACCATTCACAAACTTATAGTATACCCGATTACAACCTCGATCAAACATGCTCCTAGGAGGATGCATCTCGAGGTCGAGCAATAAGTCACTGACAAGATCAAGAAGTTGATACATGCTAATTTTGTAAGAGAAGAACAACACCAAAGATGGTTAGACAACGTAGTGCCCATCAGAAATAAGAACAGATAGATTTGAGTCTGCATTGATTTTAGAGACTTGAACAATGCTTGCTCAAAAGATGAGTTCCCATTACCAATCTGTTGACCTAATTTTTGGCGAAGTGTAGTTTTCTTCTTAGAGCCTAGGATGTAGTTGTAGGGTTTCCTATTGGTTATCTTAGACGACTAGTGATGGGACCCACCTCAATTTAGATATTCAAACAACCTCTTTACTCTCTTGGAGTTCCGTGTGTGTGGTTCTTGACCTCCAGCACTTAGGAGGTTGAAACTAATATGAGGGAAACTCAAAAGGAGCCCTCATAGAATCATTAAGCCGTAGGATTGCATTATGCACATTTTGCATCTTTGCACGCACAAACTTCTGAATTGAGATAGTCGACATTTTATTTATAAGAATTCACATCACCTACTCATTGAAATGTTTCATAGTTAAACGAAATTAAAATTAATTTTCAAAAAGATCGAGCGCGAACCAAAATTTTGACGAAAATTAAAGTTGATGCATTTTTTGAACCGATCATTGATGAGGTTATTCGAACAACCCCAGATGAAGAAACAAACTACGCCTGCATGCTTGAAACATTGATTTTGCTTAGGAAGGACACTCATTTTGATATGGTTCCGTGCACAGGCAAATAGTGCGCGAATTGTGAAATTTTATAAATTAAACATTAAAAAATGATAAAAAAATAAAAAAAAATAAAATAATAAAAAAACAACTAAATCCCTAACCAGTCCTTCAGTTGTTGACCTCTCTTTTGTGAGGATTATAAAATGACACCCATATACTAGACATGGCTTGAGTAACCCTCTCATTCAGGATTCTCAAACATCTCATAAAGGCCTAAAAAAGGTGATCATCATGATCAATAAGAAAAGAAGGGTCTAACAACATTGACCCTTTTGAACTTATCTAGGGCCACCAAAACCCAAAAATCTAGATTAAGTTCGTGTATACCCTTTTTGAGTTCAACCCAAGAGAACACCCCAAAAATGATCAGATCAGTTGTTAGAAACCTTGATTTGATCAAACTCTGACTCAATAGTTACCACAATGACCATTTGGCCAGTAGAGACATCCAATTGACCTAATAGGTCAAATTTGGTGAACTTTTGTCAAATTGGTCAACCTTGGTAAAAATGGTTTACTATGGTCAAACTTGGTCAAACTTGGTCAAACTAAACCATTTGGTCAACCCATACACTAAATTGCTAAAAATGGACCATTTGATCAACCTAAACAACAAATTGGTCAAATTAGACATGGTCTCTCCATTGGTCAAATTTTGGTCAAAATGGTCAGTTTTGAACCTCATGGTCACCACATTGACCATTTGGTCATCCATAGAGCCAAATGATCACATATGGTCAATTTGACCATCCTGGTCAACCTCGGTCAACCTCTCTCAAACCACCAAATCCAAGGACCCCATGACTAAACAAACCATGAATTGGTCAAGTAAGTCATCTTGGTCAACCATAAACCTAAATTTGTCAACCATGGTCAATTTGGTCAAAATTGGTCAACCTTACAATTTTTTGGTCGAATTTGTCTTTTCATCAAATTATTTTATTCTCCTAATTAATGAATCAAATAATTGATTAAAGAAAGTGAAATTAAGGATTCTTAGACCTACGATTTAATTTTAAAGTATTGATTTAAACCCATGGAAAGACAATCCCAAGACCACCCAAAATCATATTTTATGCTTAAACCCTGAATTCACTATATGAAAAATTGCTAACGGGTCACCCATGACCCATGACACACACCATGACATGACTAACATTCATAAATGGCTCATGAGTCATGACCATTGGCTCAAAACAAAAGTCATCATCAAGATACCATGAAGGGACGAATGAGGTGGTATTCTATCATGAAATTTGGAATAAAGATGTAGTGAGCTCATCATTCGCCTCCAACTTTATCCAATGAAAGAAAAAACATATCTAATCCCTTATAAAATGCATGATTAGGTAAAAATGATTAAAGAATAAAAAATGGTAATGGAGAGGGATATGTGTCATGCCCTCCAAAGTTTGTTGAATGATCAATGAATCCATATGTGGGAGGCTGATTCAAATTCTTTTGAGTCGCCTTATCCACCTCCCAAGTTACCCAATGGAGAGAAGCCAAAATATGAACTCAACCTTCATCTGAATTGAAGATCACATATAGATAATGCCTTATGAAAAAAAAAACCATTGTAATCCTTCGCCAAGAGACTTATCCACAATTATTAAACAGTTGATAGCTTCTCCCCAAATGATCCCAAGCTTTATAGCCACCTTTAATGGCTTTTAAAAGGGGTAACTCACTAGCTACAAAGAAGAGAGAAAAAACTACAATCCTCAATTTCATAAACCCAAAACACAAAACTTGTTCCCCAAACTCTGAGGAATTGATCCCACATGAAATCAGATTTTGACATCCATTGATATGCTCTAATTTTATAATTCAATTTTAGTTCAAATTTTGGGTTTGATATAAAACTCATCAAGAACCTAAATTAGTTCTTCTAATAGCTTCCTTAAGCTCTAAGGAGATAATCCTAATCAAATTTGGCTTTTCCCATAGACTCCAACCCGCTATTCAGTGAAGCCGTGAACCCTTTTCTTCGAACTCCTGCTCAGGCCCAATTTCAACTCAAATTGAGCCAAGAAAAGCTTTCTGAGCTCAAGGCAAAGATTTAGAACTAATCCAATCGAAATTCCATGCACTAAGGCCAAGGTATGGGCTTAAACACTGATTTTGGCTCAATTTTCGGACATCATGAAGAGAATCTTCACTTCATGGCTAATGATCCATATGGATGTCTTTGTCATATTGAGATGATGCTCTAAAAACAAAAACTTTTGAGTTTGGTGCAAGATCTAAGGAGATATTAACCTAAAACCATTAAGGGCTCTCGGTTCATCTCCCATTGTGACGATGAACAGATGTCGTCCATTTTCGTGTACCAGAAATGGACAGCCCTGATCTAGCCGGACAACGGTTATGTTCATATTAAACAAAAAAAAACTGAGGGACATGTGGATATCCACGTGAAAAGTGGATCCAACCAAATCGCGTTGCGTGCACATTCGACAGATCCGAGGATCCAGTTAACTGCCACTTGTATAAAAAAAAATTCTAGATAACTGATGCGCCCCTTGTGTGTGTTATTTTTCTGCATATTTTATGTCAATTTAATTCCTCTAAGACGGTGTCAAAAACTTTACCCAACCCAAAGTTACACAGTAAATTAGAATTCAAAAATATGACAAAAAACTTGACCCAATTTATATTAAGTATTTAATGTGCAAAACTTAAATGTTATATAAAACACATAAATTAATTCACACACTATGGTTCTATGCAAGTGCACGTATCGCTTCAAGTAATATAAGGATTTTCGTAGAAACCCCAATATCGATCCCACGAAGAAGCGAGGTAAGAGGTACTTAGTAAAATTCTAATCTACTACTATTAGTCCTTAATTTAGAAGATCAATTTAAGTGGTTTTTCTAACAAGTAATCCTAAATGTAAATCTTAAGTTTAAAACAACAAATAACTATTCCTAAATGAGAATATTAATTCTAAGATAACCCTTTTTGGATGAATTGGTTTGGAGAATTTTGAGATGTTAAAAACTGTTATTTATATGTAGTGAATTGGATAATGTAAAGGAATGAGATACATTAAATATTATATGTGCCAAATAAGAGCAATTTTAATTCTCTATCCTTAGCTAAGTGTTATAGAGAATCGTTGGCTAATCTTTAATTTAGTTTCAAAATCTGTGGTTAGACTGGGAGGATACTGGCTCTCACTTTAGAGATCCCACTTCCCTTCACCTGAAGGCTAACTCTCGCTCTAGTTCTTAAACACTATAACCAAATTGGGGATTCAATTCTGTCACCCTAGAATCTTTGATTCTTCGCCCAGAAATATCTTCAATTCTTTGCCCAGTAATCTTCAATTCTATCACCCTACTAATTACAAATGAAAATTAAAAAGAAAACAATGGCATAATCTTCTCATGCCACTATTTTCTAATAAAAAGAAAGAGTAAGAAAGATACAAAAAAAAGCACGAAGAAAAAACAACGGAAAACTTCTATTCGTTAAAGTAAATCTACTTCATAAGTGTTTACAAAATCATAAGATAATGAAGAACATAATACTTAGTTTTTTCCCCTTGAAAGAAAGATAAATATCTTCCCCCCAAAGTCTCCCAGTGATCCATGCAATACTAGCACATCTTCTCACAGATTCTCTCAGATTCCCCTCTCCAATCTCTCCAAAATGGTAGAAATCTATATTTCTACTCCTATTCTAAGATCTATAATTATTCTCCTCATTTTTTAACTCACACACACACTTTTTCTAACATAAAATCACTGTATTATAGTTTAGGGATGAATTTCCCAAGAGATGCCTCAAGCAACCTTCCAAAAATTGTCCAAATTTAATGTATTTGGGCAAATAACCATCCCTGGAACCGTTTTTGGGTGCTTTCAGCATCATTTCTCATTTTTCTCTGATTTCTGGCATCTTCAGCGCTCGTTCTTGTGTCGTCGATGCCACCCTACAGCAGCTCCACCATTTTGCTGAGTTTGGCTCCGTTTTAGCACTATTTCGTCTCGTTTCAGTTACGTTATGTTCCTATAGACCAACATAATAAGCATGAAAACAACCTTTCTTTAAAATTATAATTTCATTCAAAATTGATTGAGAAGTGTAAATGAGATTAAGCATAGAAAGACATATCAAAATATCTCAAGTCAGAATTTTCGTTCTTGCTCATTTTTACTCAAAATTACACCATTTTTGCTTCATTTTCTCCAAAAGTTCATTTCTTATACTTGAAACCAAAATATGCAAAATGCCTTCCTTTAAAGTGGAATATCATTAAAAATCATTAAAATTGAGCCTAAAATATTTACAAAAAAGTAGTTAATTTTTAGGCTTACAAAAATCCCCCAAACTTAAATGTTACTTGTCGTTAAGTAATACTTTTACTACATAAAAATATGACTTACGATATAGATTTTAATTTTTAAATTTCTATAATTTGGTCTACTAAATATAATAATACAACTTAAGAAAAATTTTTAACAACTTAAGTCAAATCTATATGTTTAAGAATACTTATTAGTAAAGACTAAGATTTCTAATTCTTTATTCATTTCACGAAGAATTGCAGTTTGTCATATCAAAATTATTTAGAATATTTATATGAAAAAAAAACTACATGAGATTTTTATTATTAAGGATGCTAATACTCAAAGACAAGTTTAGAAAATGTAATAAAGCCTTCTTCCTCAAGTTAATTAAAGTGAAGCTAATTTTTGATTAGGCTTCTCCTCAAGCCTCTCCTTACATAACTTTCTTTTCTTTTCTTTTTCTTTTTATTTTTCTTTTCTTTTGCTTTTAACTTTTCTTTTTCTTATGAGGATTACTAATCTGGATAGCCTTTAATGATTTTGAACTTCACTATCCTCTTCTTAAAGTTAAAAAAATTTTCACTTTCCTTCACTTTATAAATTCATATTAGCTTTGAAGATTTTTTATAAAATCTCATTCTTTTCTTCTTACATGAAACTCTAAAATTTTTAACACTTCAAAAATATAATTTCCTTTTTTTTAAATAGAGAAAACAGTCTTATATTTTTGTACCAAATATCTTAACTCTGGAATTAACTTTCATTATTGAAAACTTTTACTTAAGTCTACTATATATTGTTAAACACAAATATAGTTATCTAAAGTTAGCCTTTAATACCGAAGGTCATGTCTAATTAAATTTTGAAAATATAGCTAATTGAGGACAAATAAATCTTAGTTTCTTTTTCTTTTAAAGGAATTTTTCTTCCCCCAAACTTTAATTTTATAATATTTGGCAATTATTCCATAAAATATAGTAGGAAGAAAAAGTAAAAGTTGAGTCTACTTACTACTCCAACATCCTATCAAATTTATATACATTAATAATCAAAACAGAACGACTCCAAGTGAAAGTAAATTCAGCCTAAAACACGCTTGCAATAATAATATTAAACTAAAACAAAGTATACTCACTTTAAAATTTTTTTATTCTTCCTACCACTAAACTTGATTTTTAACATGTATACCATTTAGTAGAGAAGATATAAGCAGAAAGAAAAATAGTTCAGAATTTCTATCAACCACAAATGTCTATAAAAAACATCTACAATTATTTATGAAGATAGAAAACATGTAATAGAAAGTAAATCTATAATAAAAATGCCAGAATGAAATTAACTAAACTAAATTCTAACTAGCATAACTTGTATCAACATAGTAATATAAAAATGTTCTTCAAGTCCTATTTATTGTTGTAACACAAACACAAACACATGATAAATGAGGTCAATTCTTCATTTAAATCATTGCATCTCACTAACCTACTTCCAATTTCTAACAAAATCATTACACATATATATTGGGTACTTATAAATGATTTTATAGATTCTTATACGAAAGATAAGATTATCTCTGATACATTGGGTCGTGATCACCAACACTAGGCATCACCATATCCCTTAATTAAACACCTCTAAAAATTACAAGGATAGTGTAAGTTCATCCATATGTTATTCATCAAATAAGTTAACTACTCATCCATATGTTATTCATCAAATAAGTTAGCTACTCTTGTCTAATGAAAAAAGAGCCAGAGAAAAGAAGAAACAAAATCGAGATGGAACGTCACTGTTAAAATTCACAATGTCTCTTGTAAAACTCAAGTCTGGGTGAGACCCGAGTCGAGTGGACTCATCAATCAAACTTCTACAAGAATATATAAGTCTAGCCATAACAAGAATTTAAGGAATCACCTCCATCATAACACACAAAAATCAAATCAAACTACTAACAATCCAAACATCTACCAATCATCAATGAAACTAATTAATCCACACCAAAGAAAACACATTACAATACTAACAATCATTACTCTTATGCACACTAAATAAAACCACACTGATAACTATGGGTTGCCTCCCATAAAGTTCTTTGTTTAACGTCGTCAACTCAATAAATGATTTTACCTGGATCAGAATTCCATTAAAGTAATCCTTGATCAATCACCCAATCTTTTACAGATCCAGGGGTTCCTACAAAGTCCTAAAATTTACAATTTTCTGTAAGCTCTTCCATTTCAAATTGATTCATATCCTTAATTCTCATATTTCTTTCTAGATCCAATAATCTTTTAGTGATTTTCTCAATTTTCATATTAATATCATCCTTGAGATTTATAAGAAACGGATCTTTATAAGATACCTTTTGATCTCCAAAATTTTTGATTGGATTACCTTTAGATAGTTCAAATACTGGATCAAAATCTTCTTGATTACTCTTTTGTTTAGTGTTTTCTTTTAATTCTTCCCCATGGTACTGAGTAAATAGTAAAATTGGTATTTCTATATTTAACTTCGTTGAGGAAATAGGTTTTTCTAATTCCTTAGGAATTTTTTTCATTGTTCTTTCAATCTCTTTATCCTCATCTCTCAACTCAAAATTCTTTTGAAACATATTCTCGATTTATCTTCTAAATATTAGTTAGATAACTTTATATGGCTCATCTTTCATATCTTTAAGGTTTGTCTCAGGGTCACTAGGTTAAATCTTTTGGAAGTAGTTGTCAATTGCGTTAATAATTTGCTCTAGTTGATTTTCCTTATTCCTTAGTGCGATCTTGATTTTCCAACTCACTTGTCATTTGAATCACAACCTCTTCTAACATTAAATCCTTCTTCTCATTTTGTGGGTTGGAGTTAAATTGAGGATGATTATTAATTGAGTTAATAATCTACCCCCATTGGTTTTTCATATTCCGTATTGCGGTCCCTTGACACTCCAACTCACTCTCCATTTTAATAACAAACATTTCTAATAAATCCTTCTCCTCATTCTGGGGGTTGAAGTTAAAATTATGAGGAAAAGGAAGTTCAACATTAAGATCATTCTGACTATTTTATATACATGTTTAATTAAATTGATTATTTTCCCAAAATTAGTATTCTCCTCCAAAATTATTATTCATGTTAAAATTCAGATGATTTTCTCAAACTAGATTGTAATAATTAGAATAAGGATCATATATCTCAAGGCTGGTTTCAAAATAATTAGCCTTAATCAATTGTCCAAAAGAATTTTCCTTAATAACTGGTGGACCTTGATGATAACTCTTTATAAGTATTGACCAACTTCTTCTAAATATCTGCAACCTGTGAAATTAAAATAGTAAGCATATCTTTCTGAAAATTTGCCACTCCCTTGGGTTTACACTTTTAAAACAACTAGCATTTCTCGATCCGCTATTTTTACATTGAACTCATGGAGTCTTTTCTGATTTGCCATCCTCCTAAAAGTTCTCTCTAAATCAAAGTCATAAAATCCAAGGTCTGCAACTCTTGAACTACACATACAAATTTAAGGATGTAACTAATAGGATAGATATCAAAAATATTTTTAGTATTTTTAATTTTTTGTACAATAAACACACAAAAACTAAATACAATATATAAAATTACTATAAATTCCAAATCTAAGTCTTACAGGTTTAACTAAAGTTCTCCTAAAGTTCTTACCAAAGTTTTCTGGCAATGGCACCAAAAACTTGATGTGCCCCTTATGTGTACTATTTTGTAATGTATTTTAGGTCAATTTAAGTCCTCTGAGATGATGTCAAAAGCTTGACCCAACCTGTAGTTACGCAGTAATTTAGCATTAAAAAATATGGCAAAAAGCTAGACCCAATTTATATTAAATATTTAATGTGCAAAATTTAAATGTTATATAAAATAGGTAAATTAGTTCACACACTCCGAGTTCAACGCAAGTGCACTTATCGCTTCAAGTAATATTGGGATTTTCTTAAAAACCATGTATTGATCCCACAAAGAAGCAAGTTAAGAGGTCCTTAGTCAAATTCTAGTATACTACTATTAGTCCTTAATATGGAAGACCAATTTAAGTGGTTTTTCTAACAATTACTCCTAAATATAAGTCTTAAGTTTAAAACAACTAATAACTATTCCAAAATGAAAATATTAATTCTAAGATAATCTTTTTTGGATGAATTGGTTTACATAATTTTAAGATGTTAAAAACTGAAATTCTTATGTAGTGAACTGGATTACGTAAAGGAATGAGATACATTAAATATTATATTTGCCAAATAGAAGCAGTTTTAATTCTCTACCATCAATCAAGTGTTAAAGAGAATCATTAGCTAATCTTAGGTTTAGTCTTTAAATCCGTTGTTAGGTTGGGAGGATACTGACCCTCACTCTAGAGCTCCCACTTCCCTTCCCCTGAAGGCTAACTCTTGCCTTAATTCTTAAACACTAAGACCAAATTGGGGATTTTAGTCTGTCACCCTAGAATCTCCAATCCTTCGCCCAGTAATATATATATATATATATAAATGTATATATTTGCACTCAACTCCCTTGAACTTCACCATTCATGAAATTTGAATGTGGTTCCACTTTGTTGAGAATGTCCCCGCCCTCTTGGGTTTTAATGCAGTTACAACGAATTTTAACACTACAACTGGCCCTTAATGTAATGTAAAGGAAGTGCAAGTAAAAGCCATCACATTTATAATTAAAAATTTTTCTAGCTTGCATCCCAATATCCTAAACATGAATCCTACTCATTACAAAAGAAAAGTAAAAGGAAAACAATGGCTTAATCTTCGCATGCCATTATTTCCTAATAAAAAGAAAGAGTAAGAAAGATACATCACAAAGCAAGAAGAAAGCACAACTGAAAACTTCTTTTCATTAAAATAAATCTACTAGATAAGTGTTTACAAAATTATAAAATAATGAAGAACACAATATTTAGCTTAATCCCCTTAAAAGAATGACAAAAATCTCTCCCACAAAGTCTCCTATTGATCCATGCAAGTACATCTCCTTACAAATTCTCTTAAAATCCCCTCTCCAATCTCTCCAAAAAAGTAGAAATCTACATTTCTACTCCTATTCTAAGATCTATAAACATTCTCCTCATTTTTCCACTCACACACACTTTTTCTAACATAAATTCACTCTTTTATAGTGTAGGGACAAATTTCCCAAGAGATGCCTCGAGCAACCTTCCTAAAATTGACCAAATCCATTGTATATGGGCAAATAGCCATAATTGGCGCCGTCGACACCATTTTTGGGTGATGTTGGCATTGTTTCTCATCATTCTCTGAACTGTGGTGCCGTCGGCGCCACCCTGTGGGAACTTCACTATTTCGTTCTGTTTAGCTCCGTTTAAGATCTGTTTTGCTCCCTTTCAGTTGTGTTGCGTTCCTAACAGATATACCTACAAAATAAGCATGAAAATAAAATTTTTTAAAGTATAATTTCATTCAAAAGGATGTGAGAAGTATAAATTAGATTAAGTATAGAAAGACATATTGAAAAGTGCCAAGTCAAAAATTTTTTCTTGCTCATTTTTACTCCAAATTTCACTTTTTTTGCTTCATTTTCTCCAAAGGTCCATTTCTTGTACCTAAAACGAAAAATATAGAAAATACCTTCCTTTAAAGTGTAATATCATTAAATACATTAAAATTGAGCATAAAATATATATGAAAAAGTAGGTAATTTTTAAGCGTAACAAAAATCTATTTATTTAAATTCAAAAACCATAAACAATTCTTATCTTGACATTACAAAATTCCAAAAATATGACAAAAATGCCCCTGGATTCAAGAAAGTTAGGAGAAAATTTTGGAAGTAAAATTAAAATTTAATAAATTATATTTATTTTTTTAAAATTAACTACTCTTTGGAGTAATTTAATTATTAAAAATTACTTATGAGTTCTAAAATTATGAAAATTTTAGGGATTATCTTCTTAATCCTTAGGAACATCCTCTGATTTTTCCAAGGCTAAGAGAATTCCTTAGGGTCCATTTTTCTAATTTCTATAAAATTTTGTAATTATTTTCAAAATAATTGTAAAAAATTTAAGAAATCGGAAATTAAATTTGAAAATGGTTAGAAAATTTAGAGTGACACTTTTAAACTCTAAAATGACAATTTTTAGCCATTTGAAAAATAAAAATGACATTTTCGTCACTTAGGATGAAAATTAAATTTGAAATTTACATTTTAAACCCTATAACTTTTTAGTCTTGGACATTATTCATGAATGACATATAGAATTGACCATGTCCTAAACCTTTAGATCTAAACCATTTTAGATCAAAGGTTAGCCCAAACCCTGACCAACATAGGGTCTACATATCTCCTCAGGACTATTGGGTCTAACCCCTATAGACTCAAAGTCAAAATTCCAAATGCTGAAATCAAATTCACAAGACATTTAGGTAACATTTTTGACTTAATTTGAATCCAGGATAGACCATAAAAGGGCAATTAAGTTCAATCAAGCTGAGCCACATTTACTACACTCTAATTAGGTTTAAACCTCAACTAGCCCTAATTAAACTCCGTTAGACCTTAATCACATTAGGTTTAACATCATTAATCCTAATTAAGTTTAAATCTCAATTAGATCTAATTAAACCCTGTTAGATCTTAATAACATTAGGTTTAACATCATCAACCATAATTAGGTCTAAATTAAACTCTAATTAGGTTTAAATTTTAATTAGACCTAATTAATCACCTTAGACCTTAACAACATTAGGTTTAAGATACATTAAACCTTAATGAGGCCTAAATCCCAATTAGTCATGATTAACTATTTTTTAAGGCTTAATTACATCAGCCTTAACGCATTAAACCCAAATTAGGTCTAAATCACAATTAGACCAAATTAAACTCCGTTAAGCCTTAATCACCTTAGGTTTAACTCATTAAACCTTAATAGGCCTAACCCTAATTAGACCTAATTTACCACATTAATTTTTACATACATTACGCATAATTAACCTAAAACCTCAATTTGTTATAACCTTAATTAGACATAATTAAAACATATTAAGCCTTGCTTACATTAGGCTTAATCAAAATTAAACTCAATTAGGTCTAACCTTAATTAGACCTAATAAAACCACATTTAGCCTTACTTACATTAGGCTTAATTCAACTTAAACCTCAATTAGGTCTAACCTTAATTAGACCTTTTTAAACCGCATTAAACCTTACTTACATTAGAATTAATTCAACTTAAACCTAAATTAAGTCTAACCCTAATTTAACCTAATTAACTACATTAAGCCTTACTTACATTAGGCTTAATAAACATAAGATCCAAATTAAGTCTAACCTTAATTAGACCTATGTAACCGCATTAAGCCTTATTTACATTAGACTTAATAAATCTAAAACCTCAATTAGGACTAACCTTAATTAGACCTAATTAAATCACATTAAGCCTTACTTAAATTAGTCTTAATCAAACTTAAACCTCAAATAGGTCTAACCCTAGTAAGACCTAATTAACCACATTAAGTCTTACTTACATTAGGCTTATTAACTTAAGACCAAAATTAGGTCTAACTCTAATTAGACCTAATTAACCACATTAAGCCTTATTTACATTAAGCTTAATTTAACTTAAGGCCAGTTAGGTCTAATTTTAACTAGTTCTAATAAAACTAATTAAACCTTACACATGTTAAGTTTAATTAAACTTCAAACCATATTATATGTACTGTAAATTAGATTTAATTAAACCCTTAAGTCTTAACTACATTAGGCTTAACTTAACTTGAACCTAACTCAACCCAAATCCATAGGTTCAACCAAACTTGAACCAAAGTCAAATCAAACCTTCATATTCAACCCAACTTGAACCTAATTCAACTCAAACTTTCAGGTTCAACCCAATTTGAACCTAAATCAAATCAAACCTTTAGGTTTAACCCAAATTGGACTTAAGACAAACCCTTAGATTCAATCCAACCTAAGTTAAACTAAACCTTAGGTTTAACTTACCTAACTTAACCTATACTCTTAAGTTCAACCTACGTTGAACTTAAATATACCCAAATCCTAGGTTCAATCTACACTGAACCTAAAAATCAACTTTAAGTTTTAACCGCATTGGACTTTAGACTATTTTAAATCTTAGGTTCAATTTTGAACCTAAATCAACCCTAGGTTCTACCTACATTGAAGCTCAAAATCAATTTTAAGTCCTACCTACACTGGACTTAAAAATATTTGATATATTGGTACTATCTACATTGACCCTAAATCAATTTTTAGGTCCTATGTACATTAGACTTAGAAAATTTCATACCTTAGGCTCTACCAACATTGAACCTAAATCAATTTTTAAGTCCTACCTACATTGAACTTATAAATATTTCATACCATAGTTTCTACCTACATTAAATCTAAATAAAATTTTATGTCCTACCTACATTGGTCTTAAAAATATTTCATACTTTAGGTTCAACCTATATTGTACCTAAATCATCCTCATATATTAAGTCCTATCTAAATTGGACTTAAATCACTTTCATATCGTAAGTTTTTTCCAAATTGAATCTAAACAACATAAATCATCAAATTTAACCAACATTAAATCTAGATCTTAGATCTAATCTATTAGACCTCAATCAAACTTCCTTTAGTCTAACCGATATCAGACCTAAAATAAATGACATCATAAAAATACATCAACCCATCGACATAAAATCTACTTTAAAAGACATTAAAACTTAGACTTGAACCTAAAATGCAACTAGGTTTGAGAAGATATTTTGGAGGAGGTAACCCATGGTTGCTAACAAAATATCTTCCAGCTTTTATGGCTAATTAAATTACAAACATAATGACCTGAGATGTGATACATCAAATTAATGTGTTAATTTAAGTATAAATTTTATGCTTATTTTTGGTAATATTGAACTTTAAAGAAGGGTAATTTCATGTTTTTATTGCAGATATATCAATTTTAGGTAATTGGAGCAAAAGTAGCGAAAAGGATGAAATTTGGAGCCAAAACAATGAATTTTGAGATTCTGGCACCTGAAGCGCCACTTTACAGAGAGCTAGCGCATGAAGTGCCAAAATTGGCGCCTGAAGCATTATTTTACAGAGAGCTGGCACCTAAAGAGCCAAAACCCAGAACAATGCGGTATTAAGCAGAATGACGCCTGAAGTGCCAGAGATGACTTTTTGTGAATTAAGGAGGTTTGGAATGAATTTTACCCAAATTTTGATTGGTACACTTGTTCAAAATGCACCATGGAGTGATTGACATGTATTTTGAATTGAAAATGATCGACTTTTGGATAAAATTTTGGAGGAAAATTTGAGTTCTTTTTGGAGGGAGGCAGCCTCTAATAAAAGAGAGGGAAGTCTAGGGCTTGAGAGAGGAGGCGTGTGAGGGATTTTCAAAGAAGACATGAGAGAGAGAGAGAGAGAGAGAGGGAGAGAGAGTTAAGGGCCTGGAGATTTCTACAGAAATTGTAAGAGGACATGTAAGGTGAGAGATTTCTTCTTCATTACAAATCTAAGAGAGAATTAAGAGTACTTGTAAAGAGGGAAAGTGTTTGAAGAAAACTTCTAGGTATTTTCTTGGGAAGGATTGTGAGATATGTTGTGTCTTTTATTTCTTTGATTTATAAAATCATTTTTATTTTTGAAATCCGTGTTTTGTTGTTTCGTTCTCATGAATTCTGAGTGGTCTTCTTTATCCTTCTCCCTACTTTGAGATATGGTTTTGTGAAAAATTAATTTTGTTTTATATGGTTTTAATTGCCAAAAATTTGTAATGATCTGAACTGCAATCTACATTTACTTTTTGATTTGGCCAATCAAAATGTTAAAATTTGTTGAGAAACATATGTTCCGAAAGGGGTATGATTTTTATAACATTGTGAGAAACACATTTGATTTCATGGGAGAGGATGTCATTGATGGAGTTGAGTGCAAATAAATAGGTAAATATACTTTGATGGATTTAGAATTGGAGATTTTATGGAGACAGATTAAAATCCCCAATTTGGTCTAGTTGATTGAAAACTAATGCGAGATTGCTAGATCTCAAGTGAGGGAATAGTGGGAGCCATGGAGTGGCAGCAGGTATCCTCCCAACCTAACAATGAAATTAGGGACTACACTCTGGATTAGTCAATGTTCATTATGCACTTGGAAGAGGGTAAAGAATAGGATTGCACTCGTTTGACACAAAATAATTTATATATATTTATTTTCAAATGATTTTAATTTCTTCATAATGCATATACTCATTGTAAAGAGAAGGATGCTTTCTTAAATTTGAACTCTTTGCAACAAAAACTTTGTTTAGTTTTCGTAAGTTTACTTTAGAAAATTTAGCAATTAGTTTAATTAGCTTAGTTCTTTTAACTACATTTTATTTAACAATCACTCAATTAATTTAGATTCAAATTTTGTACTTCACTTTTCTAGATTAAATAGTAGTTTACATTATAATAATAAGATTTTACAAGTAAGAATTTTTAACTTCTATGTCGGATCGATATATAGAACTCCATTAGAGCCCTTTATTACTTGAACGATAAGTATACTTGCGTTATTTTTAAGGGATTTGGCAATTTAAAGATTTTTAAATGATAAAAAATTTTTCCCTAAAGTTATTTTTGCAAGGATTAAATTGTATATTTATTGTTGTAGTTGTCATGTGTATTTTGTCATATTGAAAAATATTGGCAAAAATAACTCACTAAATCCACTCGTATCAAGTTTTTGGCACTGTAGCCGGGGAAGTAACAAAAAGTATTAGTAAATTATTTTATAATTTAAATTATTTTATTTTGAACTAAAACTAAAAAAAAGTGTTTGTAGTTTAATTTATTATTTTCTTATTTTAGTGTGTTTGCTTATTTTGATTGCTTATTGTGTTTGTTTATGCGTAGTGTAAGCTATAAAGATTTAGTACCTTAAGATTCAAAGTTTGAATAAACTAGTAGAAAAATTCAAAAACAACAAAAAAAGATAGATCATTGCAGCAAAATAGCTTACAACTCAAGTAATGCTGGAAACAAGAATGAACAACATCAGAGACCTTTAAGAGATTATGTTAATCCTAGAATAGATGAAATTCATTTGAGTATATTAAACCTTATTGTAGTTGCCAATTCATTTGAGATTAAACCTTTTATTATCAAAATGGTAAAAAATAATCAGTTTGGGGGAATACCAACCAAAGATCCTAATTTGTACTCTTCTAGTATTTTAAAATTTTGCGCTACATTTAATAATGATGGAGTGTCGAATGTTGCCGTCCGACTTAGGCTTTTCCATTTTTACCAGGGAATAAAGCTAAAACGTGGTTAAACTCATTTGCATATGGATCTATTAGAACTTGGGGAGACTTATTACAAAAATTTTTATCTTTTTTTTTTCACCTTCAAAATTGCTAAGCTTAGAACTGATATTACATATTTTTGTCAGTTTGAAGGGGAATCAATTTATAATGCTTGGAAATGATTTAAGGATCTAATTAGGAAGCGTGCACACCATGTGCTGCTAGAATGATTAATAATTCATACTTTTCATAATGGATTGATTGGAACTCTTGGATCAGTAATTAACATTGTTGCTGGTGGATCATTAATTTCAAAACCATTCGACGAAGCATATTCTTTAATTGAAGAGATGGATACTAATAATTTTCACTAGCCCTCTAAAAGGGTAATTTCAAAAAGAGTGCCTAGTATTCATGATTTTGATGCAATATCTATGTTAGCTGCCCAAATAGTTGCTATATTAAAGAAGATAGATCAATATGGAATTAATTATTCTGAGGCATCACTTGTGCTTGAGAAAAAATCATTGGGACAAATGATAGAATCTCAATCTTTTTATGACACTTTAAAATCAATAAATAGTCATTCTGATAATCCTTATGTCAATGATTATAATCCTGGTTGGAAGAATCATCCAAATTTTAGTTGGAGTAACAATAACTCTAATGCTGCAAATTTGCATTTGGAAAACAATACTGTGAACTCATTAAAAAACTCTAACAATCAAGGGAATCCAACTTATGAACCTTATTACCCTTCAAATTTGAGTAATTTTCGGAGTTAGGAGAAGAAGTTGTCAATGAAAGAATTAATTTTGCAAATGGGAAGTAAATTACAGAGTAAAGGTGTTGCAAATAGAAACATGGAAAATCAGCTAGGATGTATTGCTACTGCACTTAGTAATAGACCTTCAGAAACATTTCCCTGTAAAGTTAAAGTAAATTCTAAAGATTAGAGCAAAGAGCAAATTAAGGCTATTCAACTAAAAGGTGGAAAAGAACTTGAAACCAGAGTTTGAAAAGAAATTGAAGTTGAAGTTGAAAAAGATGAGGTGAAAAATGAAAAATCTAGTGAAGATATTCATTTTGAGTCAAAATGTTCTATTAAACCAATGAAAATTAGTATAGAAAGACCACCACTTCCATTTTCTCATAGATTGAATTAGAAAAACTGAGATAACTAATTTTAAAAATTTTTAGAAATATTGAAGAAATTAACGATAAACAATTCATTTGTTAAGGCCTTGGAACAAAAGCCAAGCTACGTGAAGTTCATGAAGGATATACTAAATAAGAAGACGAGGTTTGTAGATAATGAGACTGTTGCACTCAGTGAAGAGTGTAGTGCTATAATTCAAAAGAAGCTTCCTGAAAAATTTAAAGATCCTGAAAGTTTTACTATTCCTTGTGCTATAGGTGAAATATTTTTTTAGAAAAGTTTATGTGATTAAGGAGCTAATATTAGTCTTATGCCTTTATCAATTTTCAGAAGGTTGAGTTTAGGAGATATTTCATTTAAAACTATAACTTTTTAGTTACCTGATCATTCGATTACCTATCCTAAAGGAGTTATAGAAAATGTTTTGGTAAAAGTTGATAAATTTATCTTTCCTGTGGATTTTATTTTATTAGATATGAAGGAAGAAAAAAAAATTACTATTATTTTAGGAAGACCATTCCCTGCCACTGGAAGAGCTTTAATAGATGTGCAGAAAGGAGAACTACTTATGAGAGTTAGTGATCAACATGTTACATTTAATATTACAAAATCAATGAGATACCCTGTAAATAAATAAGATATTGAATGCTTCAAAATGGATATCAATGAATATTTAAGCCATAAATATTTCACAAAAACATTCAAAAAGAATGATGAAAAAGAATATTTGGAATATGAAGATGAGGATAAAATTCAAGATGAATCTACGAAAGTGAGTAATGAAGATTTGGATTATGTTTAGGAGAAATTTGAAATGTTAGGTCCTACAGATAGTAACAAGAATTTGATTTCATCTATTGAGAAACCCCCTGAACTAGGAATGAAAACGCTTCCTACACATTTAAACTATGCATTCTTAGGAGATTTATCCACATTACCTGTTATAGTATCCTCAAAATTAACTGATACGCAAGAACAAAAGTTATTGGAAACTTTATAAAGATATAGGAAATCCTTTGAATGGAGATTAGATAATATTAAAGAAATTAATCCTTAAATTTGTATGCATAGAGTTTTATTAAAAGATCAACATGAATCAGAATCTGATCCTCAAAGGAGATTGAATCCTATGATGAAAGAAGTTGACAAGAAAGAGATTTTAAAATGATTAGATGTTAAAATAATATATCCTATTTTAGATAGTGGTTGGGTAAATTGAATTCACAGTGTTCTAAAGAAAGGAGGTGTGGCTATAGTGATAAATAAGAATAATGAATTAATACCGACAAGATAAGTCACTGGATGGCAGATATGCATAGAATATAGAAAATTAAATTCTGCCAAAAGGAAGGATCATTTTCCTTTACCCTTTTTGAAATAGATGTTAGATAAACTAGCCGAGAATGGATATTTTTATTTTCTAGATAGATATACTTGTTATCATCAAATACATATTGCCCAAGAGAATCAAGAGAAAACAACATTTACTGGTCCTTATGGAATGTTTGCTTTTCTAAGAATGCCCTTTGGATAATGTAATGCACATGCAACATTTTAAAGATGTATTCTGTGAATTTTTAGTGATTTAATTGAGAAAGGGATTGAAGTTCAAAATACAGAATTGTGTATAAATGATGTAGCCAATAATTTTTCATTTAGAATTGCACCTGCAACCTTCATTTAGAATTGTGTTTATATTGATTGCAGGGGATTATGTTTCAAAATGAATTGAAACAATTGCTTTACCTTGATTTGATGCTCGGAGAGTTTAAAAATTTTTAATTAAAAAATTTTTACAAGATATGGAATGGCGAGCATAAACATTACCGATGGAGGATCTCATTTTAGGAATGCAACAATTGCAAGGTTGGTGGAAAAATATAACATAATGCATAAAATTGCAACTGCTTTCAACCCTTGACTAGTGGTTTAGTAGAATTATCTAATCGTGAAATTAAAAGAATTTTGGAAAAGAGTGTGAATCCATCTAAAATAAACTGGTTTGCTAAATTAGATACTGCATTATGAGCATACAGTACAGAATGTAAGACACCTATTGGATTGTCCTCGTATAGATTATTTTTTGGGAAGACTTGTCACTTACAAATAGAATTAGAGCATAAAGCCTATTGGGCTATTAAAAAGTTTAATTCCATTTGAAAGATGCTGATGGGAAAAGATTATTGCAATTGAATGAGCTTGAGAAAATTATGAATGAATCTTACAATAATGCTAGGATTTATAAGGAAGAAATGAAAGAAATGCATGATCAAAAGATAATAAAAAAGGAATTTGAACCTGGACAAGAAGTTTTATTATACACTACAAGATTGAAATTATTTCCTAGAAAACTGAAGTCTAGGTGAAAACGGCTATTCAGAATTGTAAAGGTTTATCCTTATGGAGCTGTTAATATTGAAGATCCAAAGACTGAATGGATATTTAAAGTGAATGGGCACAGACTGAAACCATATTAGGATGGTCAAAGATCAGTTTTTATAGAGACTGTATTGTTGGGTCACCCAGAATAAAGACTGGGAATGTTGGGCTGACGACATTAAACCAAGCGCTTTGTGGGAGGCAACCCATATTTATCCCTGTTTATTTTGCTTTTATGTTTTCGTTTGGAATATGATATTTATATTTATATTAGTACTTTTATAGATTTCGTGTATTTGAGAAACTTAAAATTGAGAAAATTTTTAAAAGCATCTTTATTTAACTAACTTTATCGGAGAATCAAGAAATTACTAGATTGAAATTAAAATGGTGAAACTTTTAGAACTAGCACCTGAAGCACCATATTCCAAAGAGCTACCACTTTAAGCGCCAGAATCAGCGCCTGAGGCACCGCGGTGATGAAAATGACTTAAAACATTTTGAAAGGCAGTTTTTGGTGGGTTTTTCTCCTTATAACTCCCAAAAACTAATTCTAAAGCATTTTTTAAGAGGGGAAACGAGTGAAGAGTCACTTGTTTTCAATTCTTATGGCTTACTACTCTAAGAAATTTGTTAGATTTGAAATTTTAAACCGGAGAAAGTTCATCAGCTTTGATGCGCAAAAGTTACATGATCGAGTTCTTATGAAGAAGAGGCTAATCAAGGAAAAGGGATTTGTGAATCAAGGATTCAACACACTGAATACTCAAGTGAAAGAGATTTTTGTGCAGAGACACTGGGAAGTGCTTTGCTAAACTACTGTCGCTGTAGTTGTCCCTGTGGTGATAGAGTTTTACGCAAGTCTTCATGCAATCAACCAAAATTTTGTCTTTTTGCGAGGTAGTTTTGTGCAATTAACTCCTTCAAGAATAAATGCGATGTTTATGATTGAAAGTGTCCCTATTTGACACTATGAAAATTTTACCTTGACAAGAGATAATATGAACAAACTCTATCGATACCCTACGGATGAAGATGCAAATTAAGAGGCCAGAGATGATGGAAATGTAAGTTTTTCTTCATCATTATTGAATTCTGCATCTAAGACATGACATTTCTTTGTTACATCAAAATTAGTCCCCATTATGAAAATCAGTATGGTAACTAAGGAGAGTGTTATTCCAAATTATTGTATTCAAACGGGAAAACCAATTGATATTGGTGCAATAATTATGACATCGGTTTCGGGTTTGATTTTCAATGGATCTGCTACTGAACTGGGACATCCTACCACTATTTTCCTACTGTCCAGTCATTCACAAGTACCTTATAAAAGTTGGAAAAAGTTACTTCTTCCTTGGAAGCTGATGGACCTAGAAGTTTATTGCAATTGTATTGGAATGGGAGATGAGAATGATATGAATTTACTGATGGATCAAACATCCTAGAATTCATCACCTATTCAACCTTGCTTCAGTTTGAATGCAATTTTAAAAAGGATCAAGAAGATAGAAAAAGAGGTACAAAAACTTATGCATGCAATTGAGAGTATGTCTGAAATGTTGGATCGTCTGGATTGGAGGCTTAAAGAACATTTTGATCATACTAGACGTATTGAAGTTGGTTTGGTATGTATGTTCAAGAAACATGCTTGGATTGAGGATGATTCAACTGATGAATTTTCTTATCGACCTTTCTACAACTTGTACATGCACTACCAATCCATGGGAGATATTTATGAGGATGAGAGCGAAGAAGATGTTTAAACTTACTTTATGCATGAGTTGCTTATTTAGTACTGTTTGCTTATGTTATTATGTTGTGTTGGATTACATTTACTTTTATTGTTGAGCTCTATTTATGTTTGAGTTTGGTATTTTGAGTTTGTTACTTATGAGTTTTTACATTTTTAGTGTTAGTTTTTTGGTTTGCTTTGGACACTGAATTAGAGCTTGTTGGCTTGAAAAGTGTTAGTTTATAATAGTGTAGGTTTTATATATAAAAGTGAGTTTTGTGTTGTTTATGAAAGTTTTACGTTAAAAAATTACTTAATTATGAGTATAAATGTTTATTTTAGTTAATTAGAGGTTGACTCAAACTAGTACACAACAGATTTTCTCAGAAAATGAAATCCAAAAAATTTAGGCTTTAGCGCCTAAGGTGACAGATTAACACTTGAAGCATCAAAATATAAAAAAATGCGCAGTTTCATTAAAAACCATGATATCGCCCAGTAAAACACCATTTTTATTGCTTGGGTCATCTCCTACCTCAGAATCGTGAGCTAGGGTTTCACATTTTGCGCATTTGAGAAGATTTTGAAGGCTAAAGATCTTAGATTTCATCTTCTTTTGGTAAGAGTTTCACGTTAACCTAGAAATTTTTTATTTTCACCATGGAATTTTTCAACATTATGGGAGATCTAAAATTTTTTATTTTTGATGAAAAAGCTTTATGAAAACTGATGGTGAAAAGTTTCTTACCAAATAATCTTACTTGCGAAGCTAGATTTGTGATTTGTAATTTATTTAGATTTTACTTGGATTTTCATTGAAATTCCAATGGCTCCACAAGTAAAAAGAGGAAAGCTGATAGTAGATTTTTATTTGAGAAGATTTGTCAATTTCAAAAGCCAACATTGTTACAATACTAAAATGGAATCAAGGAAATTGATCCAGGAATGGGCATTTGCTAACCCGGGTGGTGAGATCAAGAGGTTGATCATCGCCAAAAATTGGGAGAGGTTTTGCTACTTCACTGTAATATCTATTGTGCCTATGATTTGGGAGATTTATGCCAACTTCCGGTTCACTATTGATGATCACATCCTTGTGAGAGGCAAGCAAGTTGAGTTTACAAGAGAAAGGATCAATACTTTTTATGAACTGAGGAATGCATTTCATTATGACCGATTCATCACTGGATGAAGTGATTGCCTTTCTGACTGATGGAAGAGGAGAATGGAAATTTAAGAATAGTAAGAAAGTTAACTTCTCCACTTCCATGATGACTTATCACTCAAAGGATTGACATTACATTATCTATGCTAAATTATTGCAAAAAAAAACATCCGAGCGAAGTAACAAAGGATAGAGCTGTGCTAAATGTATGCATTAAAAAAATGAAAGCAGTAGATGTTCCTGCTCTTATAGTTAATCATGCTCAGACTATAGCCACTAGTGCTACAGCTAGTGGTTTGGGTTACCCTGCCCTGATTTTCACTTTATGTGAACAATTAGGAGTAGAATCCCATAGAAATGATGAAAAACTAAAACTAAGAAATCTTATTAAGAACCATACGGTTCAAAGATTTGAATCATTTGTTGAGTCTAGGAGTGGAGGTAGTGATAGACCCTTAACATCAGCTGTAGGGGCATCTACTTCTAACTCTGCTTCACTTGAAAATCCTATAGAGTATATTTTGATTCAACAAATGGATAAAGTGAATATGGAAAATTGAATTTGAGGAATTGAAGCAAGAAATACTTATAATGATGAATATAATTAGAGGAGAGTTCAATATGATATAGCTTATGAGGAGGCTATGGTTAGATATCTTAGGGTTGAATATAATGTGAAATTTCAAACTTTCCCCAACTTCACTCCTTACACTCTAGATCATGATGATGAAGGAGAAGAAGAAGAAGAAGAAGAAGAAGTAAAAGATGATCAGTTAGGTGATGAAGATTGATAATTTTAGGAGATTAGTTTGTTTATTTGATGTTTGTTTTATATTTTGATTGTTTGTAGTTGGTTTTGTTTGAAACTGTTGCAGTAAGAACTTTCATTTTAATATTGTGTTATGGACCTAGATTGTAATAATAACTGTAGATCTTTACTTTTTCTGCATTTTTATTATTTTTAGTTTTTGTTTATGTTTTTAATTCTCAACAAATCCTTTAAAATATATTATGTTTCTTTAAAGCTTGTATGTATTTTTAAATTTAGTACCTGAAGTATACTAGAGCCCAGTTTCATACTAAAAAATTCTCTACAGTTTTGTTTTTATTTTCATGAATTGACTATTTTCTTTCACCTAGAAAATTTTGTACTAAAAATTTAAGTTACACGGAAAGAAAATTTTCTTTTAAAAAGAAGTAAACTAAATTTTATTTTTCCTTGATTAACTATATTTTTAAAAATTAATTTAACATGACCTGAGATATTAAGATTTAACTTTAAATGACTATACTTATGTTTGTAATTATTATGAAAAATTTAGGTAAAAGTTTTTAATAATGAAAGTCAATTCTAAAGTTAAAGATATTTGGTATGATAAGATAAGACTATGTTTTTTCTATTTAAAGTAAAGAAAATTATATTTTTGAAGAATTGAAAATTTTGGAGTTTCATTTAAAAATAAAAGAATGAGGTTTTATGAAAAGTCTTAAAACTTATATAAATTTATAAAGTAAAGAAATGCTAGGAGTTTTAACTTTAAGAAGACGATAGTGAAGTTCAAAATCATTAAGGACTATCCAGATTTAGTAATGCTCACTTGAAAAGAAAAATAAAAGAAATAATTGAAATTATTCTAAAAGAAAAAAGAAAAAAAAGAAAAAAAGAAAAGAAATGAAAGTAAAATCTGAGGAGAAGCTTGAGGAGATGTCTTATAAAAAATTGGCTTCACTTGAATCAACTTAAGGAAAAGGCTTTATTACATTTTCTAAACTTGTATTGGAGTATTATCACCATTACTAGTAAAGTTTTCATGATGTTCTTTTTCATATGAATGTTCCAAGTATCTTTGATATGATAAATTACAATTCTTCTTGAAATGAATAGAGATTAAAAAATCTTAGATTAGATTACTATATACTCTTAAACTTAGAGTTTGAATCTACGTTCTTAAAAGCTTTTCTTGAATTTTACTATTTTATTTATGAAATTAAAGTATATAAGTTTATAAGTTAATCTCTTGCCTAAGTCATATGCTTTTATGTAATAAAAGTTTCACTTGAGGACAAGTAACATTTAAGTCTGGGGGCTTTTGATACACTAAGATAATGTATTGATTTAAGCATTCATTTTATGCTTAATTTTTGTGATATTGCACTTTAAAGAAGAGTATTTTCATGTTTTTGTTGTAGGTATATCAATTTTAGGCATTTGGAGCAAAAGTAGCAAGAAGGACAAAATTTGGTGCCAAAACAACAAATTTTAAGATTCTGGCGCCTGAAGTGTCAAAGCTAGCACATGAAGTGCCACTTTACAAAAAGCAAGCACCTAAAGCACTAAAATTGGTGCCTAAAGTGCCATTTTATAGAGATCTGGTGTTTGGAGTGCTAAACCCAGAACAACGCGGTCTTAAGCTGGATGGCGCCTGAAGCAACAGAAGCAGCGCCTTAAGCACCATAGATAACTTTTTTGCGGATTAAGGAGTTTGGGATGAATTTTGCTTGAATTTCAAAAGGGACACTTGTTCTAAATGCCCCATGGAGTGACTTAATGCATATAAATACTTTGTAAAGTTCTTTTATGAAGGGATGTGTCTCTTGAATCAATAAACATGTCAATTAAATTCAAAAGGGTTGACTTTTGGATGGAATTTTAGAGAAAATTTTGAATTCTTTTTGGTGGGAGGTAGCCTCTAATAAAAGAGAGGGAATTTAAGGCTTGGGAGGGAAGGAATGTGAGGAATTTTTGTAGAATGCATGTGCGATAGGGAGAGGGAGAGAAAGTCAAGTGCTTGGAGATTTTCTTCGGGGATTGTAAGAGGAGAGGGAAGTTGAGAGATTTCTTCTTCATTACACTTCTAAGAGAAAATTGAGAGTACTTGTAAAGAGGGAATGTGCTTGAAGAGAACTTCTAGGGATTTTCTTAGGAAGGATTGTGAGATAAGTTGTGTCTTTTATTTCTTTATTTTGTAAACTTGTTTTTGTACACGAAATCCATGTTTTGTTGTTTCCTTCTCTTGAATTATAAGTAGTCTTCTTTTTCCTTCTCCCTAATTTGAGATATGGTCTTGTGAATAATTGATTTTGTTTTATAAGGTTTTAAATGTCAAAAATTTGTAATGATTTGAACTTTGATCTTCATTTACTTTTTGATCTGGCCAATTAAAATGTTAAAATTTGTTGACAAACATATGTTCAGAAAGGGCTAAGATTTCTACAACATAGTGAGAATCACTTTTGATTTCATGGGAGAGTGTGTCATCTATAGAGTTTAGTGCAAATAAATAGGGACATATAATTTATTGGATACAAAATAGGAGATTTTTTTGGACAAATTAAAATCCCCAATCTGGTCCAATTGATTGGAAACTAACGCGAGATTGTTAACCCTTAGGTGAGGGAGTAGTGGGAGCTCTAGAGTGTTAGCCATTATCCTCCCAGCTTACTGGTAGAGTTAAGGACCAAACTCTTGATAATGTTCTTTATGCACTTGGAAGAGGGTAAAGAATATGATTGCTCTTATTTGGCACAAAACAATATATATATATATTTTTTTTTCAAATGATTTTAATTTCTTCACAATCAATATACTCATTGTAAAAGGGAAGGATGCTTTCTTAAATTTGAACTGTTCACCACAAAAACTTTATTTAGTTTTTGTAAGTTTACTTTTGAAGGTTTATCAACAAGTTTAATTAACTTAGTTCTTTTAGCTGTTGTTTATTTAACATTCACCCAATTAATTTAGATTCAAGTTTCATACTTCACTTTTGTTGTTTAAATTATAGTTTACATTATAATCAAAAGAATTTACAAGTAAGCATTTCTAACTTCTCTGTGGGATGATATCTAAGACTTCATTAGAGCCCTTTATTACTTGATCGATTCGTATACTTGCATTATTTTTAGGTGCAGTTTAAATATTTTTAAAAGATAAAACTATTTTCACAAAACTTATTTTTGTTGAGATCAAATTATATATTTACTGTTGTATCTGCCGTGTCTATTTTGTAATATTGAAAAATATTTGCAAAAATGACACACTAAATCCACCCGCATCAGAATGACGGAACCATGGGGTCCTGATTAGGTCATCCAAAAAAAAAGAACAAAAATGAAAAAAATTCAATTGGTTAATAAATCGTAAACAACCTAAATTTTTTCTACTCTTAAAATCCGAATAAGACATTAAAACTTAAATTGAACCCTATTAAGCAAAGAGCACCAAAAGCAACTTGAACATCTATGTTCAGATCTACTAAGATTTCTTTAAAGACGTAATCTATGGTTGCTGACAAGAATCTTCCGGTTCTAGTTTAAGCACTTTTCGGACCAAGTAGATTTAAATACTTTACGACCCCGGGATGACAGAGCCATAGACATTTTGACTGGGGCGTTTAAATATTTTTCAACCAAACAAACTGACAAAATTAAATTTGATTTCTTGACAATCATGTTCTATTTTGCTGGTTCATTAGAGACAAATAAATTTCACTTTAGATTTACTTTGCATGTTCTAGGGTGTGCTAACTCTATTTTAGAGGATGACATTTTGAAGCAGAACCTCCAGATAACAAAATTACAAAAACATGAGAAACAAAACAAATAAAACAAAATGATATGAAATGATAAATAGAATAAAATATAATAAAATGACACGACATGACAAATAAAACAAAAACCCAAATAAAGAAATGACAATAACAAAATCAAACAAAATGAAAAAACATGACTTTAGGGTAGAATTGGATTCTTAGAAATATTTTACTCTAGAAATAAAAATTTGATGTTTCTTCCCTTGATCTTGAAACTTCTTAGAAGATTGAGTGTTAATGTTAATAAGGAGTTTTCTCAGATAGTCTTCACTGCATGAGATATAATTAGCTATAGGAGCTTGCTCCAATAGAAGAACGAAGAACTCAAAATAGGTGATACACCTAATTCGTTGGTTACCAAATTTTTCATGTGGTTTTTTCAATACGAGAAATTTATTTTCCTATAATGACCACCATCTCGACACTTCTTTTTCTCAACTTTTCTATTTCAGTCCTTTCCTTCTTTCTCCTAGTTTTTTAACATCTGAGAATCTTTCACATGATTCAAAAGAATAAGTTACTTGGAGATTAGGGTAGTAAAATAGATAAACAGAGTGATGACTTCTTTCAAACAACAACACCAAATCAATGACATGATGACGGGAATTGGTGGCGATGGCCGACGTGAGCTCCAGGCGCCATCAAGAGAGTGGCTGCCTACAAGTTATTCTTTAGTTAAATCATTCATTTTTCATTCAAAGATATTCTATTGTTTGACAGATACAATTATCTTTCTCAATCTTAACTCTTTGATTATAAGAGTCATTCATGAAATACATTCCATGACATTCATGACAAACATTACATGACATTCACGCCAGACGTTCCATGACATTCATGACATACATTCCATGACATTCACAACAAAATTCCTATGACATTCAAGAAAGACATTCCATTCTGTGATATACATTCCATGATATCTGTAACGACATCTATGACAAACATTCCATGATATCTATGATAGGTATTTCATGATATCAACGATAGACATTCTACGATCTTTATTACATTCCATAGTGACAAGACAAAAATGAGATAACATAATAACTTCTCAGTTTACAAAATGAGTCTATAATAAGTTCTGACATATCGTTTCTGAATTTTTCAGAAAACTGCAATGCATTCTTTGAATTCAGTCTTTTCCTACTTTCAAGATCAATACACCAATCAATGAAGAGACTTACCTCTAACAAAATGAGTTTGGGTTGTTTGATGAAATTGAATTTATGATGAATAGTCAATCCTAATTGATTATAGGACCCATCGAGGAGGTTAACTTAAATCCCTATTAATATTTCTTTTTTTTTAGAAGATTTAACTCAAGAATTTCTTACAAAATAATTGACTTTTGAGAAAATAGAGGAAGAAATTAATCAGAAGGACAAGAAAGTTTATGTTGAAGATAATATTTTCTTACAATCTATATATGAAGATGGATCTTGTTCCAAGAGTGTTCCATTTACACATACTCAATAAAAAAATAAAACTCATTCTCTTAAAAGAAAGAAGAAAAGAAATGAGATCAATAATCTTGAAGCATCTGAATCCAAGGAAAATGTTTTTGGGAACACATGTTCACAAAGATGAATAGGTTTTATCAGTACACATTGAGTATGAAGATAATGCATTCCAATCTTTCTAAAGAAAAAATTCCTCTTCAATAAGAACTATATATTTTCTGTTCAAAAGACTTGCATGAAAAGAATGATGTTTAATATCTTGACTTTTGGACAAAATGGGGTCTGCAGTCTCTACATCCATAAAAAAGAAGCTTCTTGCTCAGGAGCGTTCTACTTATCAAGAAATGGACCAAGAATCCCCATAAAAAAATCAGTATACTCGGGTACTTGTTAAACTTTGTTTAGGATCCAGAGTGTAAGATATGACTATTTCAAGAGACAGAACAAGACATGATGAATTAATCTTGGAGGTTGAAGAAACATATGCGAAAATGAAAGATCTTGTGCAAAAGTTAAAAGCTACAGATCATTCCTACTTACACCACAATGATATACTTCCTATAACATCTCGTCCAATACGCAAGACAAATGTATGGACACGTGAGATATCAGAAGAAATCTCTGATGATGTAAACACTTCTATAGACATTTCTTAGAAAAAAAAGTTGTGAAAAACATCCTGTCAAGGCAATTAAAGAAAGACTAAAAAAGTTGAGAAGTGTCATCAAAGGATTATCAACATGAAGAAAGGAAAAATCTTTCAATACTCCAAGTGAGGAGTATGCATAAATAAACATGGTTGATACATGAGCCACTTCTGCATCACGAGAATTACTTCCACTAGCTAAAGAAAATCTAACAGAAGGGTTATGGGTTATTATTCATTAACAAGATGAGCAAATCAATCGTCTTGAACCAAAGATCGATGGATGATGGAAACTTTACAAAATTTATCACAAACAACTACTCTACCTACATTGAAGTCATTAGACCCAAAGCGATATATATTCTTGAAGATAGAAGAGAATCAATCAAAATTGTTGAAAGTACTCAAAGACAAAAAGATTCCACCCTGAGTGGAATTCTAGAAAATTAAATCACATAGCTTGTTGAACAAAAAGTGAAATAGACAATGGCTCAGGTGAGGGTCAAATCCTTAATTCCAAATGGTAGACCGTATCTGGAGGACTTTGATTCCGTCCAATATCATAACGGATATGTTCCACCTCTTTTCAAGTTGTTTGATAGAACCAGCATCCTCGTCAACATGTGGCACATTTTAGAGCAAGTTGCTGCAATGCAAGAAGGAGTGATGCTTTTCTGTTCCATCAATTTGTCAATGGTTCTCTTAAAACATTTGATTAACTTGAAATACTCTTCATCCAAGAGTTTGCTGGAGCACATCATCATATAACAGTTGGAGATTTAGTGGTGGAGAAACAAAAGCCAGGGGAAACCCTTGTGGGTTACATTTTATGCTAGAGAAATCTCGACATGAAATATGAACCACAATTTTAGGAGCAACATGAATTTGAAATTCTACTTAAGAATTTTCAATGTCCTATAGCCTTCATGCTTACAGGATTCATAATAAATACACTTCATAAACTACTCAGCAAAGCTGCCAACCTTTAAGAGGAAGCTAAGCAAATGAGTGTAATAGAAAAGGCCAAGAAGACAAAACCAGTTAAAACATTTGAGAAGATATTAGGAAATATCTCAACAATAGATAAAGGGAAGCAGGTGATGCAAGTAGAATCCAAGCAGAAGAAGAAACGAGAAGAAATAAATAAACAACAATTGCAGTCATCTTCACAGCCGCAATTTCAACAATCAATACCATCACTGATAGGCAAGAATCTCATGTCTAGGAGGATGAAAAAATGAATATCCATTCATGATAGAAGCGATTGGAAAGATATTCCACAACTTGTTGAAAGTACCAAAATTCAAATTACCTTAAGCAGGAAGATCAGGAGAAGTTGGTCTGAAAGATAATACTAATTACTGTCCTTTTTATGGGATGCTTGGACACAAAATTGAAAAATGTTTCGTCTTCAAAGACTTCTTGGAATTAGTGATGAAAATATAGTAATCCTAAAAAAATACCTGAAAAAACTTGAAAAAGGTTCAGTTAATATGATTTTAGTTGATAAACTTATTTCTAGAGATCCTTCCAACAGTGACAACAATGACAATATATCTCAGGGAAAATTTCTTGAGAAGACTTTCGGGGACTTCCAAATCAATCAAGATTCGACAATCAACAACAATGGAATCTTCCAGGAAAGAAACTAAAAATAAAAATAAAGAATAAAAAATTAATAGAGGTCTTTTAGATATAAGGGCTGTTGTTCCCTTAGTATCTTCCATTTTCTGTGTTCCTCCACAATCTACTATGATAGTTGTCTCAGATTAAGGGAGAAAATCCCTCAACTCGTTAACCTTGTATGACTTTATCTCCACTATGAATAAAAAAACATCCAGTTTTTCTTACAACTTGTTTATTTTTGACACTGCCCTTGAAAATGAATAATCCAATTCCAATCCCATATACAATACTCAAATCGTACACAATCTTGATGAGTTTAATGACCATCAAGACATCAATAGCTATAATGAAAATGAGGGCGACATTGGAATGCTTGAATTATTAGGAGTATCGATTTCCATAGAATTGGAACTCTTTGACTCAGAGAAAAGAGATTCGAATGACAAACCATAAGAAATAATTGAAATCAACTTGTGAAGTGGAAGGATTCTACCTCCAAAAGAAAAAAAATCAATCCTGACACCAGAAGAAACTATTCCTCCAATACTAGAATGATTATCTAAAGAAAATAAGGACAGTTTTTATAACAAAGTGGACTATAATGTGTTAGCCCATTTAAGAATATTACCAACAAAGTTGAGCATCTACGACGCCCTTATCCTTTTCAAAGAAATGTTTGAGTCAATGATAAAAGCTCGTTCAGTCCAAAAATTTGTTTAGATCAACTTGCTAGTACTTCTTCAAATGAGGCTTGCTCATTTGAAGAATAGACAAAAATAACTTTCTCTGATAATGACTTGTTGCTCGGAACAACCAAACTTAATCGTCCATTATACATCATAGTCAATAATAATGACATTGCACTTCCAAGAGTGCTTACTGATACTAGTGCCTCGATTAACATTATGAACTTATGAACTCTCGTGTATTTGGACATCAAATCTCAGCAGCTAATGAGAGATAAAATGATGTTACGAGGATTCAACCAATAAAGAGAACGAGTTCTTGGATCGATTACACTATTATAAAAATGGACAATTTGGTGGCAACAACAAAATTCCATGTCATCGACTCTAAAACTTCTTTTGATGCCTTACTTGGTTGAACATGGCTTCATCAACACAAGATGGTTCCCTCCTGACTACATCAATGCATAAAATATGTACATGAAGGACAAGAATGTGGCAACATAGAAGATCTACAACCATTCTCAATCCATGAAATCGGTATACGAGAAGATGTTGCATACTACACTCCAATAGGGAAAACAATATTGTCTAGAGATGTAGTAATGACACCAAATACAGAAGAAAATGATTACAAAAATAAAATGAATGAAAAAGTCCACAACAAAAGAAAACAAGTTGACAAAGATTTTTCTTCAACAACCAGGAAGGATAATAACTCTCATCAGACTCACATTTGAGGTCGAGGTCAGGGACGAGGACGAGCGCGGAAAAATACAACAATTGACATAAATAAATCATTAACGTTCAAAGATTAACTAGACTCTGAAGAAAAAATAAAGAAAATACAACATTGATGGTCTTGAGAGAACCAAAATTCAAAATACTTCTTGGGAAAGAGGATAAAGAAAAACAATTTGAGTCCATGTATGAACGAATCAATCTCTATATACATGTTATGACCCTGATCCCTAATTTCTCCATCAAAAATTAAGAATTTAGTGGTCAAAGAAGTATATGATGGTGATAGAAAAACCTATAAAATTCTAACTTGGTTCTACTTCTTCTAGTTCTGACACAAATGTAAAACTTGAAGAAGAAAATCTTACGAAATCAATGAAAATCCCTTTTTAACTTTACTCTTCGTATGTTCAAGAACTTTTTCAAAATGTTCTGGTAGCTAAACAATATACATTAGATCAATCTTATCATTTTAAAAAATTCTTGAATAACATCAAATGAAACCAAAAATTTATATAAGGCATTGGTTTTGGTAGCCTAGAACCTACAGATGACATAGAGTTTTGCCAAGTTGTCACCGAAGGACCTAACTCTTAGCACACCTCTAATCTTGCAATTGAAGATGCACCACCAAAATTAAAAGAGGACATTCAATCAATAGTGGATAAACCAAAAGAAATAAACTTAGGAATGGAAGAAAATATCGACTTTCATTAGTTTGTTCCTCTACGACATTTAAGCAAAAGAAATAGTTCTTCTATTGACAGAATACTCGCTGCTCGGAACTCATCATTTGTGGTCACCGCCAATTCTCCCTTTGTCATGTCTAATGTCAGTAAATATGTTGGTATTGTTATTTATTTATCAAGGAGTTGCCACACTGTTTATCTTATTTATTGTCCTATTTTTCAACTTACTTTAATCTTTTGGATCAAGTGAAAGATCCTCAGATATTAAGAAATAAGGAGAAAGGGAAAGGGCAAATGATAGAAAACAAGAGAAATTTTGGGTGGTAAACTTATGGAGAAGACTCTAGAATGTCAAATTATCATATAAGGAAAACCACATAAAAGGTCTAATAACCAGAGAATTAGGTTGGTCACATATTCTAAATTCTTTATTCTCCAATAAAAGCAAGCTCATTTAGTTAATTACATCTTAAGAAATTCTAGATTTAACTAAGAAAACTCCTAATTAACGTTAACACCGTTCTTCTAAGAAAATGACAAGGTCAAGGAAAGAAACATCAATTGTGTTATTCCTAGGGTAATAGATTTCTAAAATACGATTCTCCCATAAAGGTTTTGTTTTATTTTGTTTGTTTTTGACATGTCATGTCATTTTATTTTTTTCTTGTTTTATATTATGTTGTTTTTTATTTGTCATGTCATTTTTGTTTGTTTTATTTCTTGGCTATCCCATAAGTTTTAGTTTTGTAACTTTCCTAAAAGTTTCGGTTTTCTATCAAATCATTTTATTTTTTATGTCATTTTGTTTATGTCATTTTATTTTTTCTTATTTTTTTTTGTCAAGTTTTGTTATGTCATGTCATTTTTATTTTATCTTGTCATTCTATTTTGGTTTCTCATTTTGTTATTTAGGTTTTGGTTTTGATTTTATTGTCTTGAAATTTTGCTTCTGAATGTCATCCTGCAAAATAGAGTTAGCACACCATATAACATGCAAAAAAAATCTAAAGAGAATTTTTTTTTCATGTCTCCAATAAATCGGCAAAACAGAACACGATTAACATAAAAACATGTCTTCAGATTGTCAGTTTTGTTGTTTATTTAATTGGTCAAATAATTTTTAAACGACCCGGTTAAGATTTCTTTGGCTGCATCATCCTGGGGCCATAAAAATATTCAGATTTACTTAGCTAAAAGGTGTTAAAATCAGAACCAAAAGATACTTGTCAGTAGTCACAGATTGCGTCGTGCAAGAAATCTATGTAAATATGAACATGGATGTTCAAGTTGCATCTGGTGATCTTTTTTCATTAGGGTTCAATTTAAGTTTTAATGTTTTTTAAGGTGAATTTTTTCATTTATGTTGGTGAGTTAGATTTTTATGATGTCATTTGTTTTAGGTCATATGTTGATTAGACCTGAAGGAGTTTAATTCAAACCTAAGATTTATGTTTTATGTTGGTTAAACTTGAAGGTTGATGTCATTCAATTTGGACTGTTCTTAAGTTATGAAGATGATTTAAGTTCATTGTAGGTAGAACCTAAAGTTTTATGATGGTCTAATTCTAATGTAGGTAGGACTCAAAATGATTTATGTTACATGTAGGTAGAACCGAAAGATTTAGAATGGTTTAAGTCAATTGAAGGTAGGACTTAAAGTTGATTTAGATCTAATGTAAGTAGGATCTGAATTTGATTTAGGTTCAATATTGAACCTAAGATTTGAAATATTCTTAGGTCTAATGTGGTTGGGGCTTATAGATGATTTTAGGTTCAGTATAGGCTGAACCTAGGATTTGGGTCAATTTATGGGCTTAGAGCTGATTTTAGGTTCAATATAGGTCGAACCTAGGATTTGGCTCAATTTAAGATCAGTGTAAGTTGAACATAAATCTAAGTTAACTTAGGTAAGTTGAACCTAGAGTTTAAGTTAAGTTAAAGTTGGGTTGAACTTAAGATTTTGAATCGACCTAAGTCTAATGTTGTCAAGACTTAAGGCTTTAAGTTGAGCTAGGTTCAAGTTGGGTTGAACCTGAAGGTTTGAGTTGAATTAGGTTCAAGTTGGGTTGAACCTGGGGTTTTATTATAGATTGGCTCAAGTTGGTTTGAACTTAAGTGTTTGAGTTGAGTTAGGCTTAATTTGGGTAAAACCTAAAGTTGATGTTGACTTAGGTTCAATTTGAGTTAAACCCGAGTTAAAGGTTTGATTTAGGTTCAGTATATGTTGAACCTAACTTCTGGTTAACTTGGGTTCAAGTTGGGTTGAACCTAATTTTGAAGTTGAGTTAAGTTGTTGTTGTTGGGCTCAACTTGAGTTGAACCTAAGTTAAAAGTTTGGTTTAGGTTCAATATATGTTGAACCAAACCTTTGGTTGACTTGGGTTCAAGTTGGGTTGATCCTTAGTTTGAAGTTGAGTAAAGTTGATCTTGAGTTAGGTTAAATTTGAGTTGAACCTAAGTTAAAGTTTTGATTTAGGTTCAATATATGTTTAGAGCCAAATAGGTTTATGTTTCATGTAGGTAGAACCTTAGTTTAAACCTAATTACAGTTTATGGAGTTAAACATAATGCAGTTAAGGTTTAATTAGGTTTAATTAGGTCTAAAGGTGATTTAAATCTAATTAGGATTTATGGAGTTAAACCTAATGCAGTTAAGGTTTAACAAGGTTTCATTAGGTCTAAAGGCGAATTAAACCTAACCAGGGTTTATGGAGTTAAATCTACTTTAATTAAGTTTTAACTCAATTTAATTAGGTCTAAGAGTGGTTTAGACCCAATTAGGCTTTGTTAAGTTAAACCTAATTTATTTAAGGTTTAACTTGGTTTAATTAGGTTTAAATATGTTTTAGACCTACTTAGGGTTTGTTAAGTTAAACCTAATGTATGTAAGGTTTAACTAGATTTAATTAGGTCTAAATATTGTTTACAACCAATTAAGGCTTGTAAAGTTAAACCTAATGTAGTTAAAGTTTAACTAGGTTTAATTAGGTCTAAATGTGGTTTCAATCCAATTATAGTTGGTTGAGTTAAACCTAATGTAGTTAAGGTTTAACTAGATTTAATTAGGTCTAAATGTGGTTTAGACCAAGCTAGGTTTTGTTATGTTAAACCTAATGTATTTAAGGTTTAACTAGGTTTAATTTCATCTAAATCTGGTTTAGAACTTATTAGGGTTTAAGGTGTTTGGGTTCACCTAGATAGAACCTAAGCTTCTTTGTTTGGTTTATCCTGGATTCAGATTAATTCTAGGTTAATTAGATTTAATTGTTTTGTGTCTTTGAGTTTATGAGCTTAGACTCAATTGTTCTGAGGAGATGGTTAGACCCTATGTCATTTAGGTCTAAGGATTAGGGTTTGGTCAACCCTATGTGTCACTAAGGCTAGTGTCCAAGCCTAAAGAAGTCTAGGGTTAAATATGCAATTTCACTTTAAGTTAAAAAATTTCAAGTTAAAAAATTTGTCATTTTAAGTTAAAAAATTTCACTTTAAGTTTTCTAAAAACTTTAAATTTTAATTTCCAATTTCTTCAATTTTTATAATTATTTTAAGGATAATGTCAAAGTTTGATAGAAAATAAGAAATTAAGTCTTAGGGAGTTTTTTTAGCCTTGGAAACATAAGAGAAAGTTCTTAAGGGCTTAAAAATAATTCTCTAAGATTTTCAAAGTTTTTAAAATTATAAAGAATTTTTAATAATTAAATTACTCCAGAGAGTAACTAATTAATTAAAAATTAAATATAATTAATTAAATTCTAATTTTAGGTTCATAATATTATCCTGATTTATTTGAATCCAGTGATATTTTTACTTTATTTTTGTGATTTTTCTTTGAAAAGATATGTATTTTTGAAGTTTTATGTATTTTCTGTATTTATTTAATTTCTTAGATAAAAGTTATTATGCGTGGTAGTTGACTCGTTCCTCAGATTCATCGAACGTGCACCCGATAGCGTGTGATTGGTAGGGCTTTTCACGTAGCAGCATAGGTGGCTCGCGGTTAAGTCTGCTTTGTATGGACTGATTCGTTGTCTGACTTAATTAGAGCCATTCATTTTCAATACAAGGAAATGAACAACATCTGTTCATCATCCCCGCGAGATGATTAATAGAAAATCATCCATTTTGAAATGCTAATTTCTCGTCCGATACTTAAAAAATCTTAATGAAATATTTTGCTACATCTTCATCGTGACAAGACGAATCAATCCATACTATTAGATACCTATGAAGTGATCATTCTCTTCACAATGTGTGAACACCGAGCTAAATCTAGAAGCTTAATCCATACTTTGGCCTCAGTTGTTGGGGCTTAAATCTAACTGGTTCAGAAGCTTTGCCTTGAATTCAACAAACTTGTCCTTGCTTCAAACTGGACTCAAATTAGGTTTGTATATGAGCTCAGTGAAAATGGGCACGACCTCACTGATCAGTTGGTAGAGGCTATAGGAAGGGCCAATTTTGAATGGGATCTTCTCCTTAGAGCTCAGGGATGGATTTGGAGTGATCAATTTTGAAGGGTTTTGTGTCAAACCTGAAAATTTTTTTGTAGTTGAGGAGTAAATTTGGAAGAGAGGAGTGGAAGATAGGGGCTGAAATTGTAGAGTTTCAACTCCTTAGAGTATTGGAAAGATTTTTTCTCTAAGATGTATCAAGAATTGGGCAGTGTATATATATCCTCTCTCCTTCACCTTGGTAGCTTCAAACTTGCTCTAATTATAGCCATCCATGGTGTCTGCATAGCCTAAGTTTATTTGGGAAAGGCTTGTAACAACGTCATGATGGTTAGGAGACAAGATTGTGGGCGGTGGATATCCATAGTAGAGTTTTTCTAAGCCTCCTATAACGGGTCTCCATTAAATGTATTGGATTTGGTTAAAGCTTGGGTCCTATTCATTAGATAGGAGATGAGATGAATGACTTTGAAATGGGTTGGTTAGTCTTCATCCACCTAAGTTAAGATGTCACCAAAATTTTTATAATGACACATAAGCTTCCTTATACTTACTCCCTTGGCTTGGTCATGAGACCCTTACTTAGGTGTTGGATAAGGCTTTAAGTGGATCATTTTTCTCATTAGAAGAAGATGGTGGTGGATGATGAGCTCATCACATCTTCATTCCATAAACCATGAAGAAATGGCACATAAGTTCCTCCCGACATGATTGTTCCATAATAACTTCTGTCTTTTGTCAAGGATGATGTGTCATGGGTTATAATAGGTGTGTTCAATTTAATTTTAAAAATTATTTATGGATTTTAAATGCCATATGTGATGTTATGAGTTAAAATTTAATTTAGGGGTTTTTGCTTATAATTGTTTTCTGAATTAATTATGTAATTACTTAAAAATTTAAGAAACTATAACATTAACCCATAAATTGATCAAAATGATTTTGGGTGTTGACCATTTGACTTATCTTATCAATTTGGTTAGAAATTGAATATTTTGACCAAAGTTGACAAAGGTCGACTAGAGTTGACCAGAGTTGATGAATTGAGGTCAAGGGTTGACCAATATGGTCAATGTGGTGGTCATTAGGTCAGGAATTGACCATTTTGACCAAATTTGACTATTTAGGTCAAGGATTGACTAGTGTGGACAATTTAGTGGTCATTAGGTCATGGATTGACCATTTTGACCAAATTTGACCAATTAGTCTAAGGGTTGACCAGTGTGGTCAATGTGTCCCCAATTTTAGGGTTTCTTTGATTCATATGGGATGTCTCCAGAATTTGGGCTCAAAAGGGTATATTGGGTTTTAACCTTAAATGTTAAGGTTAAAAGGGTTTGGGGGATATATTAAGAAACATAACTGTAGTAGATTTCTTCCCAATATGAATTATTGATGTCATTGGTAATGTGCCCTCACAAAAGTTAGGTCAACAAATGGGCCCCCAATATATATGGAATATTAAATAAGTAGGTCGCACATATTGGCATTGACCGTAATGGTCTAAATATCCTAATAAAATTGTTGGTTTTTTGGTTTTGAGGAGGAATGCTATCAGACTTATATCCTATCTCAAGGTTAGAGGAAATCCGTAATTCTGTGTAAGGAAGGTCTTACATCCAATAACAACAGAGAGAATATATGCTACATTTTATTTAAGGAGGTCTTACACCATTCTTCAATGGTGTTAAATGTTGGTTTTAGGAATAAATTCTTAGAGACTTATTTCATATTCCAAAGGAAAATGCTAAAGGAAAACCAATGTCAAGAAGGAATTACATCCAATAGCAAGGGAGGGAGCAGACGCCATATCCCATTTAAGGAGGTCTTACACTACATCTTAAGGATATCAAATGTCTATATGTCGGTTTTCAGGAGTGGAACGTGATGAGACTTAAATCCTTTCCCAAAGGAAAATGCTAAAGGAAAGCCAATGTCATGAAGGTCTTACATTCAATAACTAGAAGAGATATATGAGAGAGCTTCAGATTTTTGCTGTGGATTTGATTTATAAATTTGAGATGTAATGTTGATGTCATTTGTAAGAAAAATTATTTGTCATTTTTGTAATTTTCAAATGTTTATATATATTTTGGCATGTTGGACCGGCACAAGCATTGTAGATGGCTAGGTAATAGAAATGGCATGTCTAATGAAAAAGTCATAAAAATAAACCATAGGAAAGCCATAGTTCATTGTCGGGAAGGTATTATATTTCATGATAAAAGTGAAAATTATTGTCATATTCCATCATTTTTCAGAGATATCAAATGTTGGTTTTGGGAAGGATTGTTAAGAGACTAATATATTATCCCAAAAGAAAAGTTAAAGGGAAGCCATAATTTTGTGTTAGGAAGGTCTTACACCTAGTAACAAAAAGGATAGTAGATGCCATACTCCATTAGAAGAGGGCATATACCACTACTTATAAATGTCAAATGTTGATATGTTGGCCTTGGGAAGGAGTATTGGGAGACTAATATTCAATCCCTGAAGATGATACTAAAGGAATTCCACACCTCCGTGTCAGGAAGGTCTTACATCCAATAATAAAAGAGAAAGTGGATTCCAAAATCCATTGAAGGAGGTCTTAAACCACTTCTCAAAGATGTCAAGTGTTGATTTTGGAAGAGGAATGTTATGCAACCTACATCCTATTGCAAAGAAAAGGCTAAAGGAATACCATAACATTGTGTAAGGAAGGTCTTACATCCAACAGTAAGAGAGAAAGTAGATGTGATTTTCCACTAAGTAGGTCTTATACTACTTCTAAAAGATGTCAAATGTCAGTATTGGTCCATTTTGGGAAGGAATGATATGTGACTTACGTCCTATCCCAAAGAAGTAACTATAAGAAAGCCATATCTTCGTGTCAGGAAGGTCCTACATTGAATAGTTAGAAAGAGAGTATATGTCATAATCCATTTAAGGAGATCTTATACTACAACCCAGAGATGTCAAATGTCAATGCCTGTTGGTTTTGAGAAGGAATACTATATGACTTACATAATATCTCAAATAAATAACTATAGGAAAGCCATATCTTCATGTCAGGATGGTGCTACATCTAATAGTTAGCAAGAGAGTAGATGCCATAATCTATTTAAGGAGGTTTTATACTACAATCTAGAGATGTCAAATGTCAATTTCTATCAGTTTTAAGAAGGAGTTCTAACCGACTTACATCCTATCTTAAAGAAATAACTGTAGCAAATCCATATCTTTGTGTTATGAAAGTCTTACATGAAATAGTTAGGAGAGTGGATGTCATAATCCAATTAAGGAGGTCTTATACTACAATTCAGAGATGTCAAATGTCATTGTCTGTAAATTTTGAGAAGGAATGCTATGCAACTTACATCTTATCTAAAAGAAAGAAGCCGAAGGACTGCCATAATCCTATCTAAGGAGGTCTTACACCTAATAGCTAAAAGAAAGTAGATGCCATAATCCATCTAAGGAGGTCTTACACTATTTTTCAAAGATGTCAAATGTCAATATCTATCAATTTTGAGAAGGAATGTCATACGACTTACATCCTATCTAAAAGGAATAACTTTGGAAAGCCATATTTTTTTTGACACGAAGGACTTATATCCATAATTAGAAAAAGAGTGAGAGAGAGAGTAGATGTCATATTTCTTCTAAGGAGGTCTTACACTACTTTTCAAAGATGTCGATATGTCTACCATAAGAAGAAATGCTAAGAGAATAATATTTTATCCCAAAAGTAAAGTTAAAGGGAAGCCATAGTTCCGTGTTAGGAAGGTCTTACACCTAGTAACAAGATGGATAGTTGATGGCATGCTCCATTGAAGGAGGTCTTATACCCTTACTTAGAAATGTCAAATGTCAATCTGTCAGTTTTGAGAAGGAATGCTATGGGACTTACATCTTATCTCAAAAAAATAACAATAGGAATACCATATCTCCATGTCAAGAAGGTCTTAGATCCAATAATTAGGGAGTAAGTAGATGCTATAATCCATTTAAGTAGGTTTTATACTATAATCCAGAGATGTTAAATGTCGGTATATGTCATTTTGAGATGGAATGATATGCGACTTACATCCTATCCCAAACGAATAACTATTGAAAAACTATAACTCCGTGTCAAGAAGCTCTTATATCAAATAATTAGGAAGTTAGTAAATGTCTTAATCCATTTAATGATGTCTTACACTACAGCTCAAAGATGTTAAATGTCAATGTCTGTCAATTTTGAGAAGGAATGCTATACAACTTACATCATATCTCAAAGGAATAACTAATGGAAAAATGTAACTCTGTGTCAGGAAGGTCTTATATCCAATATTTAGGGAGTAAGTAGATGTCATAATCCATTTAAGGAGGTCTTATACTACAACTTAAAGATGTCAAATGTTAATGTCTGTCAATTTTGAGAAGGAATGCTATGTGACTTAAGTCCTATCTCAAAGGAATAACTATAAGAAAGCCATATCTCCGTGTTAGGAAGGTCTTACATATAATAGTTAGAAAGAGAGTAGATGTCATAATCCATTTAAGGTGGTCTCATACTTCCATCCAGAGATATCAAATGTCAATGTATTTTAGTTTTGAGAAGGAATGCTATGCGACTTACATCCTATATCAAAGAAATAACTATAAGAAAGCCATATCTCCGTGTTAGGAAGGTCTTACATCCAATAGTTAGAAAGAGAGTAGATGTCATAATCCTGTTAAGGGGGTCTTATACTACCATCCATAGATGTCAAATGTTAGTTTGGGATGAGGAATGCTTTGTAACTTACATCATATTCCAAGGAAAATCCTAAAGGAATACCATAATTCCTTATTGTGATGGTCGTACATTCAATAGTAAGAGAGATAGAAAGTGATAGTAGATGCCATATTCCATCTAAGGAGGTCTTACACTACTTCTCAAAGATGTGACAAGTCTGTCTTGGAAAAAAATGCTAAGAGACTTATATCCTATCCCAAATAAAAATACTAAAGGAATGTCATACCTCCATGTTAGGAAGATCTTATATTTAATAGTAAAGAGAAACTGGGTGCCATATTCCTTTGAAGGAGGTATTAGGCCAATTCTTAAAGATGTCAAGTGTCAATTTTGGAAGAGGAAGGCTATGCGACATACAATCTATTCCAAGGAAAAGACTAAAGGTTGCCATAACTCTATGCTAGGAAGGTCTTACATCCAATAGTAAGAGAGTGAGAGTATATGTCATTATCCATTTAAGTAGGTCTTACACTACTTCTCAAAGATGTTGATATCTATATCTTGGGAAGGTATGCTAGGAGACTTACATCCTATTGCAAAAGAAAATATTATGGAATGTCATACCTTTGTGCCAGGAAGGTCTAATATCCAATAGTAAAGAGAAGGTGGATGACATATTCCATTGAAGGAGGTCTTAGACCACTTCTCAAAGATTTCAAGTGTCAATTTTAGGAAAGAAATTTAATATACATATATCCTATCCTAAAGGAAGAGCTAAAGGAAAGCCATGATTTCGTGTCAGGAAGGTCTTACATCCAAAAGCAGGAGAGAGAGAGAGAGTGGATGCCATATTCCATTAGAGGCCCTATGTCATCTCTCAAATATATCCAATTTTAGATAACTATTTTATTAGAAAGGAATATCAGGGGACTGATATCCTAACTAAGAGAAAATAAGTAAGCTAAAGGAAAGCCATAACTCCACGTCTGGAAAGTCTTACATCCAATAGCAGGACAAAGAGAGAGTGGATATCATATTCCATTAAAATAGGTATTATCCCATCTCTCAAATATCTATAATGTTAGGTACCTATTTTATTAGAAAGGAATATCAGGGGATTGATATCTTAACTAGGAGAGAAGCAGCAAAGCTAGAGGAAAGCGATAACTCCATGTCAGGAAGATCTTACATCCAATTACAGGAAAGAGAGTTGACACCTATACCATTAAAGAATGTTTTATCCCATCTCTTGAAGGTGTCAACTATCGATTTCAAATTTAATTAGGAATGAATTTCAAGGGAATGATATCCTAGCTAGGACAAAAATAGAAATGCTATAGGAAAGTCATAATTCCTTGTCAGGAAGGTCTTACGTCCAATAGCAGGAGAATATGTGTGGAAAGTCACACAAAGTTGACTGACTTGTTTTGAAATCTTAATGTTTGTTGGGCTTAAGTCTTCCAAAGGAATTTACTTTTTTGCACATGTTTGTCCTTTTAGATTGTGTGAGGACCAAAAATCTGTCTTTTTAGCTATATACGGGCTCTCCCACTGTTTTTTTGTCAAGGTTGCTCAGACTGTCTTTCATAAATCATTTTGATGTTCATGAATTAAGATTAGAAAAGGATCTTTTGGATATTGAAAGATATGACTACAGAGTAAAGTTTCAATTAATTTGCTAATAACTCGGTCTTTTACCTTAGTTCTCTCTTTTTGGGTCAAGCAAGATTTCAAAATTTTGATTAAATATCAAAATATTTTTATTTTCTAAGGATATGTCTGAGCCAATTAATAGTCGACCAAAATATAAGATCAATTAATTTTTTTCTATAATATAATATCAAAAGAATTTTGTTAATATAGTTTTTCAAGTTTTATCAATTAGGGGAGAGTTTGGATATATATTTTTTATTTCATGCTCACCTAAAGCTTCTTTTCTGGGAATTACTATATTTTGTGGAGCATATTTTATGGATTTTAAATGTCTGAATTCAAACACCAATTTTTTATTTCATGCTCACCTCAAGCTTCTTATTAAGGAATTATTATATCTAGTGAAGAATATTCCTTTTAAATTATTTGAATGTCCAAACACCAATTTTTGGGTTTATGCTCACCTCAAGGTTTTCCTCAAGGAATTACTATATATGGTGAAGCATATTTAAGGGCTTTGAATGTCCGAACACCACATTTTGATTTTATGCTCACCTCAAACTTTTTCTTAAGGAATTATTATATCTGGTCGAGCATGTTCCATTTAAAGATTTTTAATGTCTTAAATCAAACACCAACTTTTGATTTTATGATCACCTCAAGTTTTTTCTCAAGAAATTACAATATCTGGTGAAGATCTAAACTTCCCTATATAATAATCCTCAAAAAGCTCTTAATGTAATATCAGAGATATTATAACTCACTCAAAAGCAAGGACCAAATCATTTAGCATGAGATTAAAAGGCTCGTAATTTCCTCGATCAATTACATGTATTGTGATAACACAATTTTATTTTTGAAATTTACTTAGTACTCAGTTGGAAGATTTATTAAAGTAAAGGACCCAGTTATCACAACGTTGGGTGTAGGAATGATCAACTTCACTGGATCCATCACAAAAGTTCTGGTCATTCATGAAAAATGTACAATGTCAAACAGTTTTAGACTTGTTTTGTAAATTGGGAGTTTATTATGTTATGTCATTTTTGTATTGTCATTAGGGAATTTTTATCATATATATTGTGGAATGTCTGTTTGTAATAGGTATTATGAAGTGTTTGTCATAGATTTTATGGAATGTCTGTCTATCTTAGATATTTTTAAATGTCTGTGATAAATATTATGGAATCTCTGTCCATCATAGATATTATGGAATGTCTGTCATAAATATCATGGAATTTCTATCTATCATAGATATTATGGAATGTCTATCATAGATATCTTGGAATGTCTTTTTGTCATAGATATTGTGGACGATCTATCATAGATAATATAGAATGTTAGTCTGTCATCGACATTAAGGAATGTCTATCATAGATATCCAAGAATGTCTGCCTGTCATTGATATTATGGAATATCTATCATAGATCATGGAATGTCTGTCTATCATAGATATTATGGAATATCGCTCATAGATATCATGGAATGTCTATTTGTCATAAATATTACGGAATGTATGTCATAGATATCATGTAATGTCTATCTGTCATAGATATTCTGGAATATATATCTTAGGGATCATGGAATGTCTGTCTGTCATAAATATTATCAAATGTCAGTCATAGATATCTTAGAATGTTATCATAGATATTTTAGAATGTCTATCATAGATATATGATGGTATGTCTGTTTCTCATAGATATTAAGGATTGTCTGTCATAGATATCATGAAATGTTTGCCTATCATGGATATTATGGAATGCCTTGTCATAGATATCATGGAATGTCTTTCTGTCAAAGATATTATGAAATTTCTAATATAGATATCTTGGAATGTTATTCTGTCATAGATATCATGGAATGTTTGTCTGTCATAGATATCATGGAATGTTTGTCATAAATATCATGGAATGTCTATCACAGACATAATGGAGTGTTTGTCATAGATTTCATGGAATGTATGTCATAAATGTATGTCGTGAATGTCATAGAATGTCTATTGTGAATCACAAAATGTCTCTCATGAAATTTCATAGAATGTTTGTTGTGAATGTCATGGAATGTTTTTTGTAGATGTCATAGAATGTCTGTCATAGATGTCATGAAATGTCCATCTTGAATGTCATGAAAGCCAGGAAATGTCTGTTCTATATCTTATGAAATGTCTATCGTGAATGTCGTAAATGTCTTAAAATGTTAGTCGTGAATATTGTGAATTTCATAGAATGACTGTTGTGAATGTTATGAAATGTCTGTCATAGATGTCTTAGAATGTCTGTATAGTATTTCTATTGTAGATTTCATTTAATATCTGTTGTAAATGTCATAGAATGTCTATTGTGAATATCATGAAATGTGTATTGTATATATTATGAAATGTCTGTCATAGATCTCACAGATTGTTTTATAGTATGGTTGTCACAAATGTCATGGATAACACTTATTGTCAAAGAGTTAAAACTAAGTAAGATATTCCTATCTATCAAATGATAGAATACTATAGGATGTTATACCATTTTAACTCTTAATGTCGAAGAGTTATATTTTTGGTAAGATAATCTTATCTGTCAAAAGAAAGAATATTTTTGAATGTATTTTCATTTTAACCCTTAATTTTGAAGAGTTAAGAATTGGGTAAGATAATCTTATCTGTCAAAAGATAGAATATCTTGGAATGTCTTTTCATTTTAACTCTTAATGTTGAAGAGTTAAAATTTAATTAAGATAATATTACCAAAGAAAAGATAGAATATCTTGGAATGTCTTATCATTTTAACTCTTAATGTCGAAGAGTTAAAATTTGGGTAAGATAATCTTATCTATCAAAAGATAGAATATATTGTAATGTATTGTCATTTTAACTCTTAATATCGAAGAGTTAAAATTTTAGTAAGACAATCTTATCGGATAAAAGATAGAATATCTTGGATTGTCTTGTCATTTTAAATCTTAATGTATCTTGGAAGGTTTTATTATTTTAAATCTTAATGTTGAAGAGTTAAAATCTGGTTAAGATAATCCTATATGTCAAAAGATAGAATATCTTGAAATGTCATGTCATTTTAACTTTTAACGTCAAAGAGTTAAAATTTGGTTAAGATAATCATATCTGTCAAAAGATAGAATATTTGGTAATTTCTTGTCATTTTAACTCTTAATGTCGAAGAGTTAAAATTTGTGTAAGATAATCCTATATGTTAAAAGATAGAAGATCTTAGAATGTCATGTCATTTTAATTCTTAAAGTTTCAGAGTTAAAATTTGGGTAAGATAATCCTATCTGTTAAAAGATAGAATATCTTAGAATGTCATATTATTTTAACTCATAATTGTACAAAGTTAAGATTTCAGTAAAATAATTTTACATGTAAAAAGATAGAATATCTTATAATGACATGTCGTTTTAACTCTTGATGTCTAGAGTTAAAATTTGGGTTAGATAATCTTATCTGTCAAAGGATAGAATATCTTAGAATGTCATTTTACCTCCTAATGCTGTAGAGTTAAAATTTGGGTAAGCTAATCTTATCTATCAAAAGATAGAATATCTCATAATGTAATTTTAACTCATAATGTCGCAAAGTTAAAATTAAGTTTCTTTCTTTAAAAAGGAAATTTTCTTTCCCCCCAAACTTAAATTCTTAAAAGATTTAGCATGAAGAATTGAAAAATAAAGGGTGAAAGAAAACATTAAATACATGAAGAAAAGACATTCATGTTGAAGGTTCTGATTTTGAAACTTTAATTCTGAAATATTGCAGGTGCTATAAAAAGCTAGAAGACTTAAAACATTAAATTGCGCATAATACATATGAAATCTACTGAGAAAGAGTTAATTACAATACATTCAATAAAATATAAAAGCTAACAACAAAATTAAAATGAATTCCAAAAAATGAAAACAATTTTACAAAGTATAGTTCACAACTCAATATAACAACTAAACAGAGTCTCACAATCTAACAAATAGTCTCAATAATATAAAAAAAACAAACAACAAAATAAGAAAGTACAATCAAACATAAACTAAAATAAATCAAATCACCAATCATCATCAGCTTTGAAACTGAACTGAATGATCACCCTTTATGTATCTCACCAACGCATCATTATAAGCAGCATCATATTTGAACTTTTGTTGTATCAAATCATCAGTGTGAGCATTTCTGGCATCCATATTTTGCAATCTATGATCCATTGTTAAGATGTCTCCTTGTTGGATCATCATTTGGTCTAAAATTTGTCGGTTAGTAGGGTCACTAGAAATAGGGGTCCTCGAAGTAGAAGGAATATCTATGGTCTTACTTCAAGATCTCCAATCAACATGAGATTCATATGTCTTTATATTGGCAGGCCCGATAGGTCTTAGAGGCTCAATCCTCTCTTCCATAGGTCTAAAATGAACTCCTGCCTGTTCACAGAGTGTGAAAATAAGTGCATGGTGTTCTAAACCTCAAGTGGTCTCTCCCAAAGCAATCGATCTAGTGTTCATATAGATAATAGAGCCTACATATATCCTCATCACTTGCTGAATATAGAAATTCAGGTTGGTTCTATCTTTGGTCACCTCACTATGATGATTTGTCAGACTCATTCTTCCTGAAATAAAGTACTGTCAGGCCTTAGATACTACATTAAGCATAGAAACAGGAAAGTTTACCTTAACACCATTTTTTACTTTCCAGTTCCCTCTTCCATCAGTAAGAAAAGACTTAACCTCATCTAAGGTCTCATTAGTAGCAGAAAATGAGTTATACTGGCAACTGTAAACTTCTTCCAACTGATAAAACTCATTAATCTTTTTTAGAGAAAACTCCACCTTTTTCCCACGAACAAAAACAAAGTCGTTAGAAGCTTTAGTAAGGTTGGCATAGAATTCCATTACTACACCAATAATCGCATCGGCAGTAAAATAACAAAAATTTCCCACTACCGAGCAATGATTAATCGCTCGACTTCTCCTCCCAGATTTTTAAAACCACGACCGGAAATACTTTTTTATGCTCAAGTAGACTATTGAATCGAGCACTAGCCCTGAAGCTGACATTTTTTTGTTTGTCATAATCTACTTTTCTTTTTTCCTTTGCTCGTTCTTAGTGCCATGTGAAATCTAGAGAAAATTCAAAAAAAATTGAATAAAGTTCAGAAATTTTGAAAATCATAAAGTAAAACACATTATACATAAATTTAATAAGTAAGAGTTCTTCACCAAAGGATTTTCTCAAAATCTCTCAAAAAATTCAAAAATTTTTGGATCTTGGCAATATGAAATAAATCCTTGGTGAAAATCAAATTTTTTTAGTTCAAAGTGTAGCTCTTACCTAGAGAAGATAAAATCCAATATTCCTTTGCCTTAAAATTGCCTCAAATCCAAGCAAATGCGAGCCCTAGGTGCAAAAATTGGAGGTTGAAGGAGACTAAAAGGGTAAAAATGGCAGTTTATGGTGAAAAATGTGAATTTTAAAGGGTTAAATGCCAGTATAACTCATTAAAAGGGTTAAATGCCGTCGGCACCAATGCCAGCGCCGTCGGCGCTGAAAGCCTAAAAATTCCATTTTTCAATTTTTTCAATTTTCAATTTCCTTTCAATTTTTTTGAAAGAATTTTTAGTATTTTTAAATACAAATTTTTATCTAACATTAATTCACAAACAAATATTTTCACAAACAATCATTTTCACAAACAACAACAAAGTAACTTTATATATGAAAATACACTTTAGAAACACATTTTTCTAATCAAACTTTCACACAAACTAAGCAAACTAAATTATAAATCATTGTCAAAATCAAGCCACAACACTAAGCGCTGACACAAAACTATACACACAATCAAAGTTCAGAATTCTAAAGAAAAGCAAACTAAATCAAATATACACAATCACATTAAGTGCATAAGTATTTTAAACTAGTAGAGAGCGTCCAAATTCTTTAATTATTTTGCTTCATATTCAGTGCTTTCTCCTCCTCTGATATTACCCATCAACTGGTAATGAATGTACAGATTGTAAAAAGTTCGGTCCATCCTTTTTCTTTAAACAACCGCGCTAATCCTGCTTCAAATTTTCCAGTATGATCAAAATTCTCTTTCATCCTCCAATCTAGGTGATCAAAAAGGTACTTAAGATGTTCTATTGCATTCATAATACTCTAAGTTCTCTTTCAATTTTCTTCAATTTCTTTTCCATAGCAAGTGAACTTCCAACTGTTGTTGACATCAAAGGAGTTGAAGCGTGTGATGGGTGATCTAAGATAGTATCTAATGCTTCATTCCAATTTCCAACATAATTATCATCAATAGGAATCATGGGCTCCCAAGGTAGTACAACTTTTTCCCAACTTTCATATGGAACTTGAGATTGACTGCAAAGTAGGAAAATTGGGGAAGGATGCCCAAGTCTATAAATTGTTCCATTCATAATAATACCCATAACAAATTTAAATATGATAGATCCTATATCAATGGATTTTTTCATTTGAATGCAATAATTTAAAATAACACTTTCTTTGGTGACTCTACTAATCTTCATGGTAGGGAGTAATTTTGCAGAAATGAAGAAATGCCACTGCTTTGATATTTGATTAAGCAAATAAGTAGAGAAAATAACATATCCTTCATCTCACGTTTCCCAAATATCACTTTCATCCGTCATAAAAGTATAGACATCTTGCATCAAATCTCTAGTAGGGATAAAATTTGTGTAATGATAGATTCAAACATTTTCTATCATATACAACTCATTGATTCACGTAGGAGTAAATGGTATGGCCTTTCCTCATACGAAGACAACTTCTTGGGTAATTCCATGTAAGTTGGCATTGAATTCCTTCACTACTGGTACAACAACTGTAGCGATAGTGTAGCACAGAACTTCCCATCGCCTTTGTACAATGACTTTATCAATTAGAGAACTTGGATTAATTAATCTGTGATTGACAAAGCCTCTCTCCTTGATAAACCTCTTCTTTGTAATAACTTTGTAGTATAATCTTTGCGCTTCAAAATTGATAAATTTTCTTCTATTGAAAACTCCATTCTAGAATTATTTCTGGAATTGGAGCCATGAAATTCAAAAATAGGAAGTTTCTGGTCTTTCAAGGCAGTTTTTAGGAGTTTAAAAGCACCTCTGATGGTTATTACGAAGCGAAATCCGGCCAAAGTATGCCAAAATCCGCCAAAACCGTCAAACAGCTATTGGCATCATCGGCGCTCCAGATGGTGTTGTCGGCGCTTTGGTCTGTCTATGGGCACCGTCAACGCACATGTTGGCGTCGTCGACGCCAGAGGCCAAGATTGCATCTTTTCATGTTTTCGATCCATTTGATTCCAAATTTTCCTCTAATACCAATATTTGTCTTAATTTATAATATATAAAATTGTTTAGGATTATTATGTACTAGTATATAAACACTTATCAAACAAAATAGAAATACATAGATATATATATTTATATATGGGTTGCCTCTAATAAAGCGTTTGGTTTAATGTTGTCAGCCCGATATACCATTTGATTAGTTTGGTTGACTTAACAATAAAACTTCTTTAAATTGTGGTATGTGCCTTCATAATAATATTTCAATCGATTCCCATTAACTTTAAATATCTTTCCAATGTCAGGATCTTTAACAATAACAATTCTATAATGATATACTTTAATCACTTTAAATGGTCCTAACCATCTAGATTTCAAGTTTCCTGAAAATAATCTCAATCTTATATTATATAATAAAATTTCTTGTCCAGGTTCAAACTTCTTTTGAAGAATCTTCCGATCATGCCATATTTTCATATTTTCTTTATAGATTTTTGCAAATTCATTTGTTTCATTTCTAATCTCCTCAGGTTCATTGAGTTCCAATAATCTTTTCTCATGAGCATCCTTTAAATTAAAATCAAATTCCTTAACAGTCCAAAATGTTTTATGCTCCAATTCTACTGGTAAGTGACATGTTTTTCCAAAAATAAGTCTATATGAGGACATTCCTACAAGAGTCTTATAAGCAGTTCTGTATGCTCATAATGCAGTATCTAATCTTGCAGACCAATCTAATTTATAAGTATTTACAGCTTTTTCTAAAATTAATTTAATTTCACGATTTGTATATCTACTAGACGACTAGTTTGAGGATGATAAACAGTGGGAATCTATGCATAATATCATATTTCTTAATCAATTTTTTCAATTGTCTCATTCCTAAAATGAGATCCTCCATCAGTAATAATTACTCTCAACATTCTATTTCTTATAAAAATATTTTTAAATAAAAATTTAGAAACACTCCGAGCATGACATATAGGTACAACAATTGCTGCAATCCATTTGGACATATAATCAACAGTAAATAACATAAATAAATTCCCATATGAAGGCATAAATGGTCAGGTAAAATCTAATCCCCACACATCAAAAATTTCAACTTATAATGTGTAATATAGAGGCATTTCATTTTTTCTAGAAATATTTTCTACTCGTTGACATCAAACACATGTTTTATTATATTAATTAGCATCTTTAAAAAGAGTAGGCCAACAAAACCCAGCTTGCAAAATCTTATATGTAGTTCTATTCATTCCAAAATGTCCTCCAAATTCAGAATCATAGCATGTTTCAATTATCTGTTTAGTTTCCTCATAAGGCACACACCTTCTAATAATTTGATCTTTACATTATTTATATAGATATGGGTCATCCCAAAAATATAATTTTGAATCATATATAAATTTCTTTAATTGTGGATATTTTATATCATGTGGTAAAATATCACTTACAATATAATTTACTATATCGACATACCACGATAGATTCATTTCATCAATACTATATAATTGTTCATCTCTGAAATTTTGTAAAATTTTATTTGCAAAATTAGTTAATATTTCTCTTTCTATTCTAGACAAATGATCATCTATTTGATTATCATTTCCCTTTCTATCAACTACGGTAAAATCAAATTCTTGTAATAGAAGTATCCATCTAATTAATCTTTGTTTAGCATCCTTCTTTTGCATCAAGTATTTAATAGCAGAATGATCAGTATGCACTATACATTTAGTTCCAATTAAGTAAGGTCTAAATTTATCAAAGGTATAAACAATAGCGAGTAACTCTCTTGTAATAGTAGTATAGTTAATTTGAGCATCATTTAGAGTTTTACTAGCATAATATATTACTTTAAGAAATTTCTTGTGCCTTTGTCATAACACAACCATAATAGCATAATCACTAGCATCCCACAATATTTCAAATGATTTCTCCCAATCAGGTGAAACTATTATAGGTGCAGTGATTAATTTTTCATTCAAAAATTCAATTTTTTGTGCATTCCTCATTAAAATCAAATTCTGTGTCCTTTTGTAAAAGGTGGCATAATGGCTTAATCATTTTAGAAAAAAATTTTATGTAATGCTTCTATAAACCACCATGTCGTAAAAAGCTTCTTACCCCTTTAACATTTGTCGGAGCTGGTAATTTTGTAATAACTTGAATTTTTGCAGGATCGACTTCCATGCCATTTTTCAGAAATTTTATGTCCAAGTATAATTCCTCCTGCAACCATAAATTGACATTTTTCCCAATTTAGTACTAGGTTGATTTTTTCACATACTTTCAAAAATTTTTCTAAATTATTTAAACATAATTCAAACGAAGGTCCTAATTCTGAAAAATCATCCATAAACACTTCCATTCTATGTTCAATAAAATTGCTAAAGATTGACATCACACATCGTGGAAATGTTGCAGGTGCATTGCATAGTCCAAAAGGATTTCTACGAAAAGCAAATGTTCCATATGAGCTTGTAAATGTTGTCTTCTCTTGATCCTCTAGAGAAATTGGAATTTGATGATAACTTGTATATCCATCTAAAAAGCAACAATATTTATTTGCAACCAATCTATCTATCCAACAGCACAAGGTATAGTAAAACTACCATAATCCTTTACTTTTTCATGAAACCTTTTCTGAGTAATAGCACTACACTCTTCACTAAGTGAAACTATCTCATAATCTGTAAACTTCCTTTTCTTGTTTAGTATAGCCTTCATAAATTTCACATAACTTGACATTTGTTCCAAAGCTTCAACAAAAAGAATGTTTATCGTTAACTCTTAAAGATTTCCAAAAATTTTGAAAATTCTTTATCTTTATTCTTCTGCTTCAGTCTTTAAGGAAACGTAGGTAATGCTTTCTCTAAAAGACCTTGTGTTTGTTCATTTTCGTTTTGGTCACTTTCCATTGCTTCCTTCTCTTCATCAACATCAGTTTCTCTTTGGGTCCTTGTTTCAACTTCTTCTCCACTTCATAATTGAATAGCTTTAATTTGTTCCTTATTTTCAACTTCCACCATACTAGGAAGAATTCTATAAGGTCTGTTACTGATTTCATTAGCAATATGTCCTAATTTATTTTCAATATTTCTAATACAAGCCCCCTGTTTCTTTATTTGATTTCCTGTGTTTAACGTTACTTCTTCCATCGAGAACTTCTTTTCCTTAACTTGTGGGTTAGGATTAAAGTTAAATCCTGGAGGATAATAAGGTTGATAACTAGGATTTTCTTGGTTGTTCAACTTTCTAGAGAGATTCACCAAATTGTTATAATTATTCCAACTAAAATTAGGGTAATTTTTCCATCAAGGATTATAAAAGTTAGAATTAGGATTTTTATTTCGATTATTTATAGCATTTAAAGTTTCATAAGATGATTGACTATCAATAATTTGTCCTAGTAAATTTTCCTCTAATACTGGGGGTATTTGAGAATATTTTACTCCTATTTGATCAATCTTTTTCAAAATAGCAGCAATTTGAGATGCTAAAATAGACATTGCATCAAAATCATGAATACTAGTCACTCTCTTAGGATTTACCCTTTTAGAGGGTCATTGAAAATTTTTAGGAGCCATTTCCTCAATTAAAGAATATGCTTCATCAAATTTTTTTGACATAGTGATCGACCCGCAACAGCATCCATAATAGATCTAAGTGATCCTACTAATCCATTATAAAATGTTTGAATTATTAACAAATCTGGTAGAGAAGGTGTGGATATTTTCTAAGAAGATCATTAAATCTTTCTCAAACTTCATGTATTGATTCCCCTTCAAACTAACAAAAATATGTAATATCATTTCTAAGCTTAGTAGTTTCAAGGGTGGAAATTATTTAGCTAAGAATTTTTATGATAGTTCTCCACGAGTTCTGATAGATCCAGGCGCTAATGAATTTAACCAAGCCTTGGCTTTATCTCTTAATTAAAAAGGAAAATGTCTAAGCCTAATAACATCATTAAACACTCCATCATATTTAAAAGTAGCATAAATTTCAAGAAAACTAGCAAGACGTAAGTTTAGATCTTCAGTAGGTGTTCCCCCAAAGTGAATATTTTGTATATTTTGTATAATAGCAGGTTTAAGTTCAAATAAATTAGCAGCAATTTCTGGATTAGCATAATTTTTTAAAGGTCTTTATCCATTTTTGTTTATTTGATTATTTAAGTTATTCGCCATTTCATTTAAGTTTGTAATTTTTTTTTGTTGTTTTTAAATTTTTTTAATAGTACGCTCTAATTCTAAATCAAAAGGTACTAAACTTTCAGATCCAATATTTCACATAAATAAATGTAATAAGCAAAGAAAATTTTCTTAAAAATAACTCTTAAATAAATATATATTTTCTTTTTGGATTTTAAAATTTTTTTTATATTTTTTTAAAATTTTTATATATAATTATCTCTAAATTTCTTAATTTACCAAATCTATTTAATTTACCGTTAACCTCCGTGACAATAGTGCCTAAAAATTGATCCCGACTGATATAGTTGTGTAAAAATTATATAGTTGACTCTCCTATGCAACGGTGCCAAAAGCTTGATGAAATATTTTATGAATTAGAAATTTAAGTAATTATTGTTGGGATTCTACGCAAGTTTACCTGTCGTTATCAAGTAATAAAGGACTTTCTATTTAAGCCCCAAATAACGATCCTACGGGGAAGGTTTAAATTTGAAATGATAAATTTTCTAGGAAATTCACAGAAAGTTAAAACGAAATTACTGTCACTAATTTTTAATGTTGAGATACTATCAGAACTAAATTATTTAATTAATAATAAAACTAAAATACAAAGTTCATACAGTAACTACTAAACTATTAAACTATGTTTATGTGATGAAGATTTCTTATATGAAAAACCATCTTTCCCACTACAATGATATTTTGGTAAAATGAGATGAGATAAATGGTTTTAATATTTATTGTGCCAAATAGGAGCAGTTTTAATTCTCTACCTTGATACTATGTTATAAAAAATCATTGGCTAATCCCAGGTTTAGTCCCTAAATCGGTGGCTAGGCTAAGAGAACACTGGCTCCCACTACAGAGCTCCCCCTTCCCTTCACCTGAAGGCTAACTCTCGCTTTAGTTTTTAAACACTAAAACTTGATTTGGGATTTTAGTCTGTCCCTCTAAAGATTCTCCAATTCTACACCCAAAAAAGTATATTTTTCTATTTATTTGCATTTAATTTCTTGAACGAAATTCTCCTTCATAGAATCAAATGTGGTCGTTTATTTGCACTTAATTCCATGAACGAAATATTCCTTCATGGACTTAAATGTGATTCTCACTTTGTTATAGAACTCATACTCCATTTCCCGGATCATATGTTTCACAACATATTTTAACAATTCATTTGGCCAGATCAAAAAGTAAATTATGTTTGGAGTTGAAAAATCATGACAATTTATTTTATATTTTAATATTAGCACATCCATATTATCTCTTTATTTCACCATAACTTAGAGTAAGGAGAAAGATAAAGTAAACTACTCAGACTTCATGAGAAAGATACAAAAATTTCATATATAAAAGAAAGTTCAAACAACACTAATAAACAAACAGCACTTATCTGAAAATCTTTCTCAAAGCAAATCTCTTATAGCCTCTTCTAGGAAATGTAGGAAGAAGAAGTCTCTCACTTTTCTCCTTCTCCAACACTCTTAGAGAAGAGTTCACACTTAATCTCACCCCAAAACTCATAATTATAAGAATAATGGACTCTAAATGATTGTTGAATGAAAAATGGAAGAATGTGTAATATGTAAAAGGTTGAATTGGGGCGATGAGATGTCAGGAAGAGTCACTTTTCTGATCAATTTTGGCCCGAAATAAACCCTACAGTCGGTTCTCCAACAGTAGCTCCAAAAAATTTTCAAAAAGTGCCCAAATTCATCGAAACTTCTAGAAACAGGGGTTGAACTGACATTGGCGCCCTCGACACCAGTTTTCCGCAATTTACTTTGTTGCTCTCTGTCAAACGACGCCGTCGGCGCTGCTTCTAGTGCCGACGATGTAGAACAAATTTTCAACTTCTTTATTTTTACTCAAAATTTCATCTTTTTTGTTTCCTTTTTTACTTCAAGTGCTAAATATCAACAACCTACAAGCAAACATAAAAACACATTCCATTAAAGTGAAATATCACAAAAAATGAGTATAAAATATGGGTCTAAAAATGCATATATTTTTGGTGTATCAGTCATTAGGTCATGAATTGACCATTTGACCAAAATTGACTAGTTAGACAAAGATTTGACCAGTGTGGTCAATGTGGTGGTCATTAGGACATGGATTGACCATTTCGACCAAATTTGATCAATTGGTCCAAGGGTTTACCAATGTGGTCAAAGTGTCACCAATTTTAGGGTTTGTTTGATTCATTTAGGATGTAACCAGAATTTGGGCTTAAAAGGGTAAATTAGGTTTTAACCTTAAATGTTAAGGTTAAAGGGGTTTGGGGATATATTCAGGAAGTTAACTGTAGTAGATTTCTTCGTATAATAAATTATCAATGTCATTGGTAATGTGTCCACAAAAAAGTGACGTCAACATGGAATTACAATGAAATGCCTGGACTCACTCCAGAAGTCGCTCCCGTTAAGCTTAGATTAGACCAATTTGTGATTCCTGTTGAACAAGCTCCAGGACAGATGCGTGTTGAAATCGAGCAACAACTCATTACTGAAGTCAAAAAGCTGATCTAAGCCAATTTTGTTTGAGAAGAAAAATATTCGACATGGCTGGCTAACATTATGCCAGTGAAGAAGAAAAATGGCCAAATTCGAGTCCGTGTAGACTTCAGAGACTTAAATAAAGCCAGCCTAAGAAATATATTTCCTTTACCAATTCTAGAATTGATGGTTGCATTGATCAACACATGAAGTATTCTCCTTTATGGATGGATCATCAGGATACAATCAGATCAAAATGTCTTCACAAGGTGAACTAAATACATCTTTCATCAAATATACTATGACAAAGTAATGTCGTTTTGATTGAAGAATGCTGGTGTTTCCTATCAAAGGGCCATGACACAAATCTTTGATGAACTTATCCAGAACCAGGTTGAATGTTATGTGGATGACTTGGTTGTCAATAGTAAATGAATAGATGATCATGTGTACGATTTGAGAATTGTCTTTGATCGATTACGACAATTTAATCTTAAAATGAATACTTTAAATTGCGCCTTTGGAGTTACCTCTGAGAAGTTTTTAGAATTTGTTGTTCGACATCATGGAATCAAAATTTACACCCCATCAAAAATGAAGCCATTCTAAAGATGCCTCCATCAAAGAACTTGACATAATTATGATCTTTTCAAGGAAAACTAGCATACATCCGATGTTTCATTTCCATTATTTCAAGTAGGTGTCAACCTCTCACCACCTTGACCAGAAAAGAAACCAAATTTGTGTGGGATGAAAAAAGCTAACAAGCTTTTAAAAACATTAAACAATACTTGATGAGACCTTCTGTTTTTCAATCCCCTTTATTAGGGAGACCTCTAATTCTTATACTGCGGCATTAGACAATTTCTTCGGAGCATTACACTACTTGATGACCTCTAATTATTTAAAGAAAATGCATTATACTACATAAGCCATTGTTTGGTCCTAGCTGAAATAAAATATCCTACAATTGAGAAGTATTGTTTAGCTTTGATCTTTGCAGTTCAAAAGTTAAGACATTATATGCAATCTCATAAGGTAACTCTTATCTCAAGGGTTAATCCCTTATAATATTTGATGACACGACCAAAACTTTCTGGAAGATTAGCAAGATGGGCGATGATATTACTGTAGTTTGACATAACATTTGTACCACTACGTGCTGTTAAATGATAGATTTTGGCACAATTTTTAGCATCACATCCAATACGAGCTGAATCTCCACTTAATGATGATTTTCTTGATGAGAAAGTATTAGAAATAAAAAATTCTGACAGACAAAAATGAGAATTATATTTTGGTGGAGCTTCTTCTGCTCGAAAAAATAAAGACAGACAATATACTTGACAAAGCGGGAGTGGGATTAATCTTCATCACTCGAGATAAAAAGATGATGTTGTTTTCCTATCACATGATTGAACCATGTACAAATAATGAAGCTGAATATGAAGTACTCATAACCGGCTTAGAATTGACGATACAAATGAAATTAAAATATATTGACATCTACGTAGGCGCTCAATTGATCATCAATCAAAAAACGGGAAAATACTAAACTTTGAAATTGTGACTTGAACAATGTTTCTGTTGCACTCTAAAATTGCTTAAGCAACTTCCAAATGTAACATTCTTTCTAATTCCAAGACAAGGCAACTATCTAGCCAACATTTCAGCTAAACTGGCAAAAGGGTTTGTTTGTCAAGAAGAAGACCACATTCCAATTTCCATAAGTGGACGACGAGTTCTCTCCTAAATTGACATTGAAAATTTCAACAAAATCAATGTATAGATAATAATGCCAACAATCAATAGAGAAGAAGATGATTGGCGACAACCAATTAATCAATATCGGCAAACCAGACAATTACCCGAAAATAGTTTCACTGCATCCCAAATTAAATGAAGAGCATTATCTTACGCTCTAATAAACAATGTTCCTTATCAATGATCTTTAGGTGTTGTGAAGATGTCTAAACCAATCTAAGGCTCGAGAAATCATGAAAGAAGTTCATTCAGGTCTATGTGGAGCACAGTAATCTGGACGAAAAATGAAGATGAAAATAAAAAAAAAATGGGATACTATTGGTCGACGATGATGACTGACTATCTCAAAACTTCAAAGAAATCTCATTAATGTCAAGAACATGGAATGATCATACATCAACTGCCAAATGTATTACACCTGACAATTATATCTTGTCCTTTTGAATGTTGGGCACAGACATAGTGGGCCTTATACACCCTCCATCATCTAAAGGACATCGATTCATCTTAGCTGCTACAAATTACTTCTCCAAATAGGCAGAGGTGGTATTGCTCAGAGAAGTCAAAGCAGAACAAGTTCTCCACTTTTTCAAAACACGCATTATTTACAGATTTGGATTTCTTCAAAGGGGCATATCTAGTTGTTGACCTCACTTATGGTTGAGGTCCAGTCTTTCTTTCTTAGAAGCCTTGGATCTAACCATAGGAATTTCTTGTTGACTATTCCAAAAGGACTAGTGATGGTACCCTCACACAGAAATTCTAAACTATTCTTTGCTCACCTTGAAATTCCACATGTTTTTTCTAACCTCTAGCACTTAGTAGGTGGAGCCAATATGTGGGAGCTCAAAAGGACTTCCCCATAAGAGTGTCTGACCATAGGGTTGACCCTGGGTGATGTGGCCTGGTCTAGTACACACATACTTGCACTTCACACTTCAAATTACAGCCTTGAACCCTAACCTACACAAGTCTAGTTTGGTTCCCTTCCCTCTTTGGAGACCCATGTGGGTGGTCCCTTAAACCCTTAGTCTTTGGTTAGAGTAGATAAGACCAGCACACGGAGAATCCAAAGTGGTGTTTCTCTGGTCTCATGGCACTATGAGGGTAATTGTCTGATCAACATTTACATCAAACCTCAACCTTACCTAAATCTCAAATTTTGGCCTTTTAGCCCTAAACTTCCCCAAAATTACCAATTTGCACCTAACACCCTAAAAATTTAAGGTTTACCCAAATCACTCAATTTTATTCAAAAATAATTTCAAACCATTACATACCAACAAAATTTATCAAAAAACTCCAAAATATTCATATTTACCAAAATACCCTCAAATTTGTCAAAATTACCAAAATGCCCATAGTGGCCCAAAAATTCCAGAATCCTCTAAATAGAGCTTTATGATCAATCAAATGCCTAAATCTCCATTTCACATCAAAATCTAGCATGTAAAAATCCAATATCAATCAATTCTAATTTGAGTTAACTGGGCCATGATCAATTTCAAAATTGAAGTTCATCCTGCATTTTAAAAGCCTGTCTTCATATGCATATTAAAAGTCCACTTCATTAATTTGAGAAGGCCCAACTTGAGCCAACATGACAAAAATTCCATCTTCACCATCCCATGGTATCTAAATCTTTTCAACATAGAATCTTGCCAAATTTCCCCATATATACATGTCTCTTTATCTAAATTAAGCATCATGGCATGATTTTTTCAAAATTTATAAAAATTAAAATTGCCATTTACATGAAACTTTTTCATGGCCTCATACACATCAAGGCATGACTCATAACGCCTTCCAAAGCCATCCCAAAGTCAATTTTCACCATTTAAAAGTGGAGGTGACTACTTTTTCTTCTCTCCCACACTTGGAATTACCCTCCTCATGAAACATTTAAATTATTTCCTAATGCCCAACCAAGCCATTTCACTTCACCCAAATTTACTTGAGGACCTTAAAGATCATCTTTAACCATTTTTTGGCCATGATTAGCCGATTGGCAATGGGATCAAACCTGAGATAGCCCAAATTGCCCAAACTTCACCTTTCCATTGAATTTCCACCATAGAACCATTTTAAACAAAAATTGACTCCACCACTCAACCTCCCTGGCTCACTTGAACTTAAGGGTGACCTGACCTTGGCTGGCCAGCCACCACAGTAGCCAAAAAACTCCACACTCAAAATGCCCCAATTAGTTAAAACCCAAAATTAAACTCACCTTAGTTGTCTCATTACTATTTGTCACCACAGCTCTTCTACCATCCACCTAAGCGCCCCCTACCACCATGGAATGCCATAATGGCAACCATGGACATGGAGACAAAAAGGACCCTCCATGTCCAAGAGAGGAATATAATCAAAATCATAACAAAGATCTGTCAAACTCTTACCAAACCTCTTTGCGACCCTAAGAAGCCAATCCCAACCATTTTCAACCCCTCATATCCACTGTAGAACACAAATATTGCCACTAAAATTCAAGGGTTTTCATGGTCATACCACTAAGTTCCACAAATCCTCAAATTAAAGTGCTCCTAAGCTTCATTACAGCTTAAGGAAAAGTTTTCCACTCAAGCCCTATCATTTGAGCACTATAATGTAGCTCTAAACTAAGCTCAGATTAGCCTTTGATTGAATTCATGTGTGGACCTAATCTCAGCTCAAATTGATATTTGGAGGAGGTTTGCCAGCTCACAACGAAGATCAAGAGCAAATCCATTTAAGGCTACACCTCTTTGACAAATGTATGGACCATTTTTCCCAAAATTGAGCTCAGTTTGGTCAATTGGGAAGCAAACTATTATTTCATACTTGATTAATTGTATAGATAGGTTCATTTTGAGTAGATGAAGATTTAAAAACAAACCCCAAGTAACTTGATTCAGAATCGAGTGAGAAACTAGGTTTAGAAAATTGACAGTTTACGATTTAGGGCTATTGGGGATGATGATCAGGAGCCATTCGATCGCGCGTGTATTGAACAGATGGATCAAATTGCGCCAAAAAAGAGACGGAACTGTAAAGGCGGGACATCTGGCGCATGAGGTGGAAAATGCAGCGAATCAGGACACGCTGCGTGGAGCTTCGGCATGTTGAGGATTGCGTGGTAGCTGACTGGATTAAGTAGAAAAATAGGATTTTAATATTTATTTAATTCACATAACATAGAAATCCATATCTTTGTGTAGAAAAATCATAGAAATAAAAAAAAAAATAATCTTTTGCTCACTGAATAGAGGAGAACAATGTGGAATGAAAATTAAAATTATTTGACTTATATTTTATGTATAATTAATTAAATACTCTAAAAATTAATTATATCATAAGTCATTAAATATTAATCACCATGACTTGAGATTTTGGGGGTTTAAACTTCCTATCCTTAGGTGTGTTCTCTGCTTTTTCCAAACTTATAGGACACCTCTAAGTGTGGAAGCCCTAATTTTTAATAAAAATCACCTCTATTTTATTTAAAAATTATAAAAATTAAAATATACACAAAAAAATATAAATCATATTTTGGTAAGTTCACTGTGACCAAGCGATTCTAGAAAAAATATAATTTAGATTTAAATGATCAAACATACTATTTTATGTGATTAAATTCTAAAAATGAAATGAAAATTTAAGTATTAAAAGAAAATTTTAAAAATCACAAAAATCATCCCACACTGTAAAAATAGTCATATTAACTCTTTGTAAAAGTTTGAAATCATTTTGAATTAATTTACCCACTAAACTTGATTTTGAAAGCTAAATGTGATTATTGTATCAAAATAATTATATAGAGTAAATTAAAGTTCAAAAAATTATAAAAGTGGTTTTCTGAGTTTCTTGTGATTAAAGGAATCTAAGAAAAAAAAATTAATTTTAAAATAAATATTAGTTTTTGAAGTACATTTTCAATTTTAAATAATTAAAAATAATTTAAAATTGATAAAAATAATGAAAAGTGCCCCAAAATGTCACAATTAGATCCATGATCACTTGGGAGAAATTAAAATATTTTTCCTAATTTTTTGAATAAAGTTATAATTTTTAAAGGCTTAAAAATGAATTTTCCATAGTTTTGCACCTAAATAATTACACTAAATAAAATATAAATCATAAAATTATGGAATTTATTTCTTTCTATTCCATGGATTTAGAGAGATTTAAGAAAAATGTAAAAGTTAATTATAAAACTAAATAATATTTAATATTTAACTAATACTCAAAATCTTAAAATAAATTTAATAAATAAAATAAAACTCTAAAAATTATGAAAATTGGTCTTAGTGGTCCTTTATCCTAGCTGAATCTCTAATATTTTTCCAAGGATAGATAGTTTGTTTTGATTGATTAAATGAATCAACTTTGAAAATCCCAATTTTTCTGAAAATTAACTTTTAAAAATTAAATAAAAACCAAAAATTGCATTTTTTCCTTTCATATTTGTTTTGACTAATGAGTGTGGTACTATAAAAATTTCAAAGTCATTTGAGTTTTATTTAATAAGTTATGACGAGGGGGACCTTTAGGGCAAAATACTAGTTTTAAATTTTTTTGCCTTAATTAAAGTTTAAGATTGATTAAAAGGAAAATAAGTACATTTGATAATAATGAACACTTTTATATGGTTGAAACACAAGGGATTAAATGGCAGAAACCAATGCCTCACTTTTCTACAATAAAGAAATAATTGTAATTTCTCCCAATTATTATAATTCTAGAGTTAATTAAAAAAATGATTCTAAGGCAAGGGGTCAGATTTTGGAAAATGATTATTTACTAATTTAAGACCACTAGTTAATGTTTGAGTGATATTATCATTGACAAGGATTAAAACTATCATATAACTTAATAACCCTAAAAGTTTTGAATTTATCCACTCATAAGTCTTAAGAGCTTAGTAGTGAACTAGGTTGAATTTGGATTTGCTTAATGAGGTTTAGGAAACATAACTAATTATTAATATTTTGCAAACACTAGAAGCTTAACATTAATTGTAGGCATAAAATTTTAAATAGTCTAATATTGCCCTTAAGGGAACCCATTTATATTACTTTTAAATGAAACATTAAATTACTAATTAGGTACCCCTCTCATGAAATACTTAAAGCATCGGGTTCATTGAGCATATGGTAGCTTAATCAGTTAAACCCTAAACTTAACATTGGATGATTAATTAAACAATATAATAAGTTCAAATGAACTTGAAATGTTTGAAAGGATTATAAGAGCCGTTTCGGGTCATGCTCTGAACACCCTTATGATCTTTTGGATATTTTAAAGCTTGAATGAACCCGTTATACTTTTTTCCAGAAAATTATCCATTAAAAATTCAAGGGAACCATCAGGTTGTCACATAAAACTTAGTAGGGGTAGCTTGAACCTTCTTTCTTGCTTTCTTTCTCGTAATTTTTATATATACTGCAAAGCTAATCTATAAGCGGGAGTGCGAGAAGAGGACAGGTACACATATACGTTTTAGGTTGCATTTTTATTTACTTTGCAACATATTCTCCTATTTGCATTGGTTTACTTTACTCTGCAAAAAATTAAAACAAATCTGCATGTGACATCAAAATGAAAACAACCCTTCCAAAATCGATCAACTCTTTCAAAATTAAAAAACTTTTTCAAAACAAAAACTAAAACAACCATTCCAAATTTGATCAATGTTTTCAAAATTAAACAACATTTTCAAAACTAGAACAAAATAACAATTTCATAACAATTTCTTTTAAATTTACGTGAGTCCCTCAGATGAGGTAACTCACGGTTGCTAACAAGATCGCCCTAACTATGGGGAGTAGTTTCTCTCTAGTGTCCATGTCATTCATGGGCCAGATTACCTTTCTTCTGTTGGCATGCTTTGCACATTTATTTCTTGTGAAAGTACGATCAACTCTTTTTTGGACTTCAGGACTGTCAATTTAATCACCTCTAAACTGGGAGGTTAGGAGTCCTTTAGTGCTTTTTCTTGTTATGTGGGGTCAAGCCCCCAATATGTGAGTTAGTGAACTAGTTTCACCTCAGGCAAAGTACGTATTGAAGTCGGTCCCGCAATGGGTCCTAAACTTCACCCTTTTTTCTTTGTATCTTTCACTTTTGGAATGCTCTTTCACAAATTAAGCCATGTCGTTACGTCTTTTAACCGCTCACTTAATTTAATTAAATCCTCCCACATTTGATTTGCTTAACAAACGATAAGCTTAAATTAAATCCTAAAGTCCTCACAAAATGAAATCAAATAAAAATAATAAAGTGTACTTAGTCTGCAAGATGACCTCCATTAATTTTTAGTGCTTTCAGTTGAATTATGAGGTATTGGTCAATACTAACCTTTGGAAGTTTTCTTTGAAGCTGCTACAATGGTGTTCCAGAATTTAACATTTTCTTGCAACCCACCCACCGACTGAGAGGCCCAAAACATTGCCCCTACAATCAAATTTGGAGCTGGATTTAACGAGCTTGAGGTAGTGCTTAGCATGGCCCCATTCGTCGTTATGAAAATCACCACCCCATAAGTCCAAGAATCGTCTATTGGATTTGACCTGACCTGCCCGCAAAACTTCCCTTATTTTAAAAAAGCGAAGATCGTTGTTGCTCCGACACCCATTAAGTTCGTTGTTTATGCATCTACCTGATCTACTATCTCTACGCTAAGGACAGTCGTTGCATCTACTGCTACTATGCCTACTGTGTCATCTATGAATACGAAAGAAGACTTGATTAAGGGAGATTCAGCTGATGTGTTTGCTGCCCTACCATCAGTATTTGAAGTCGGTTCCAATTCTCAATCTGTGATGCTGACAAAGTCAAAAAAGAGAAACCAAAACCATAAAATTCAAAGGGTCGCCATGGCCCAGACTATAAAGATAGACTCTGTTTATGAGATTCCTCACCTGGAGGAACTTGGATTGCCTGAGGTTTCTCCTCTCCTATGAGGAAGTAGGTTCCATCCATTGATGGACACTATCTGGGATGAAAGAATCCATAAGATTGTTGCTGCTTTCCTGATACTTCATGGTGGTGATGGAGAGAGGAAGAAGCCCATTTTTATCACCAGAGTCCGCACTGTAATTTAATGGTTAGTCGCCATGGAGGGGTGTACTGTCACTAAGTTGCTTAAATGAGTAGGATGTGCAATTTCACCTCAAATGAAGGAAGAGATTTTAAAGGATATCAGACATGTCCGTCAATTCTAAAGATCAGTTGAAATTCCATCATTCCTATCAAATTTTGTTTTGGAAACCGAGTCAATACTACTGCCACCGTCACATATTTTTCCACCACTGCTCCGAGGCCTGCAGGACGACGACTGGTCAAGTCAATCGGGGTCTAAGGATATCTCCCATCATTGTTTGTGATGGCTTCATAAGGAGGAAAAAGGGAAGAAGCCTCTTGTTGATGTACTTGGTCTATGCCATAGGGAGCATGCCTCTCGTCTAACATTTGATGCCTCCTCTGAGACACCAAGTCCCAAGGCATCAGCGTCAAATAAAAATGTATGGATACCAAATGTTGTTGCAGCAGTACATTCTAATGTGCCCATGAGATGGTCTCAAGGAATGAAGCACAGGTCTATTGTACTAGAGGTTGCTAATACTATTGCTACAAAGCATGTTGAAGAGCCTGTTGATGTTCCATAAAGACCTCTAGATCTTAAAGTGATTCAAGAGAAAATGATTGAGGATGAAGTGGAGAAGCTCAGAGCTTACATTTTTGAGTTGGGCAATGAAGCAGGAGTAGGTGTTGAGGATAAAAATTTTAATTTCACAGATTATCTCGATGAAGAAATCATGGGGATAAACGTCATTGAGACAAGGGTGGCTACATTTATACAAGATGATCCACTTTTTGATGAGAACACTGTGGATTATATGAGATGGGCCATTCAACTAAGAGTTGAAAAGAACATTTGAATGGAGAAAAGGTTGGAAGAGATGTACGCCGCCATGGCAGCAATACATGGGCAGTCTCAGTCACCGCAGATGACTTCACTAGAAGTCAACGAGCCAGAAATTGTACACATTATAGATGACAGAAGGGATGTAGCTTTCACTAGTAGAGTTGAAAAGCCAAATAATGATTCCGTTCAGAGTATAATCCTAGAAAAGGACATTAAGCAGATGGTTGAACAATAAGTTCAAAAGGCCCTAGCCCAATCCAAGGGTGGCGCATCAATTCTGAGGGGTAGACCTTACTCGGAAGAGTTTGATTCTGTACCCTACCCCAAAAGCTTTGTGTCACCAAATTTCAAGACATTCGATAGGACCAAAAATCCCTTTCAGTACATAGCACACTTCCGAGCCAGTTGTTGGAACACTAGGGGTAGTGAAGCTTTACTCTTTCAACAATTTGTCAACAGCTTGCCAGGGATAGCATTTGATTGGTATGTCTAACGTATCTGTAAAGACATTTGCTAAGTTGGAGCAGTTGTTCATGAAAAGATTCACCAGTGTGAAGCACCACATTATGATAGTAGATCTTGTAGTTGACCAGCAGAAGCCCAACGAGACTTTGGTGGATTATATTTTGAGGTGGAGAAACTTAAGCATGAAGTGCGAACCTTAGCTACACAAACAAAATGTAATTAATGTTCTTCTCTTTACAATACATGGGCCAGTGGATTTCATGCTTAAGTGGCTCACGATTAAGTCGTTTAAGAAATTACATAGTAAGGCTAGTAACTTGCAGGAGGAAGTTAAGCTTATAGAATCTCAGGAAAATATAGAGAGGTCTAGAATAGTCAAGATATTTGACAAAAAATCTAGAATAACAGCAACAATCGATAAGGTCAAGCAACCAATGAGGATTCAAGCTGAGCACTCCCATCAGGGTCATCACCAGCAGTCGTCGAACCATTGACAGCGTCAGCATCAGCCTGCTCAGCAGTATGGTCAGTCTAGCTAGCAGCAGTTTCAACAGAGGACGTCCAGGACAGATTGTAAGCCAAGTTCACAATCACATAATGAATGAAGAGAACCTACTCCTTCAAAGATGAAGCCATGAGGAAGATGTTCAGGACTATGATGAAGAAGTACGAGTTCAGACTGCCCAAGCCAAAGAAACCAAATGAAGCTGATAAGAAGGACCGCCTTAACTATTGCCCTTACCATAGGCTACTTGGACATACCATAGAGGGCTGTTTTAGTTTTAAAGATTGGCTCAGGAAGAATCTTATAGAAGAGAATATAACAATTCCAAAAGAATAATTAAAAGAACCTGAAAGAGGGTCTAGAAAGATGATTTTGACCGAGCAAATTACTCTAATAGATCCTTATTTAGATGAAGGTGGATGGAGCATAGTTTTGAGCAAGTCATCTAGCTCAATCAAATTAAGGCCGCTTCAGTACAAGTTGCCACCCATATTCAATAGCCTCTCAAGCCCAAGTTGGAGATTTTGCCAGAGAAGCTCCCGCAACCGGAGAAGGAGAAGAATGTATTCATGAAGACCGATAGTGCGAGTGTGTTGACCTCACTTGTGGTTGAGGTTTAGTTTTTCCTCTTTAGTAGCCTAGGGTCTAGCCATAGGACTTTACTATTGACTATTCCTAGAAAACTACAAAAGGAACCCTAACTATTAAAATTCTAAACTCCCCTTTGCTAAACTTGAAGCTCTACATATTGGTCCTAACCTATAACACTTAGTAGGTGGGGTCATTATAGGGGAGCTCAAGGAGAGTTCCCATAGGACTGCTTGACCTTAGGGTTGACACTGGATGTTGGTCTAGAGCTAGTTCACTCACTTACACTCACTCTCACCCATAATCACTTACAACCCTAAACCAAAAATTATTGACTTTGATCCCTTTATCTTTTGGAAACTCGTCTAGATGGTCCCCTAAACCCACTAGCCCTAGGCTAGGGTTTAGCTAAGACCAAAGCCTAGAGGACCCAAATGGGGATTCCATTGGTCCATAGCTCACATAGGGTGGTTGGTACCCCAATTCTATCAGAATATCCAACTTGGCCTTTTGCCCTCGAATCCACTCAAATTACCTAAATGCCTTTGAAACCCTAAATTTCTTCCAAATCCTCAAATTCACCCAAAATATCCAAAGTTGTTCAAATATCATTTCAAGCCATTTGAAGATACCCAAAGTATTGAAAACCACCCAAAAATTTGAAATTTACAATTACCAAAATTACAAAAATACCCTTGGCACCCCAAACTTTCCCAAAACTTACAAAATCACTTAAATTGTTTCTAAACCAATTTAAACTCTCCCATCGAGCCTAATTTGACTAATTTGACAATTTTGACAAAAATCCGCAAATTGCCTTTAAAGGCCAAACTTTTGTAAATTCACCGCAAATGTCTATCAATTTGGCCCAAATTTCCCTCCATTTCAATTATAAACTAAAATTAACCTTTCATATGACCAACCTAAACCAAATCTAAGCTTAACTAGCCCATGCTTTGAGCCTAATTTTAATTTAAGTCAAGGCCCCAATTTTGGCCCTATGACTTAATCCCACCAAATTGAACCCCATAGCCTACTAAATTTGCCACAATTTATGTTGAAAACTATTCATAACAATCCTACATATCAAACTTGACATTCAATTGGCCTTGATGAAGCCTCAATTTCATTCAATTTTAACGTAAGTCCAAAAATCCACAAATTTGCCGAAAATTGGCCATGTCCCCAGATTCCACCAAATTTATTGCCCTAACCCCAAAAATGACATACAATTTAAGTTGAAAACTCTTCAAGATGTTCTTATACACCATTTTCAACAATAAATTTGGACATAGCCCAACCTTATCCCAACTTAGACCCAAGTCTAGCCCAACATGGCCAAATTGACAAAAATCCCAAAATCCGTCAAATTGAACCCCCAATTTAACTCAAAATCATTGCAACCCTTCATAAAAAATATTCATTACAATCATCTACACAATGTTGATCAATTAATTGGGCTCAAATTCATGGCTAGCCTAACACAAACCAAACCTTTGGCCATTTAGACCCACATTGAACCCATACACCAAAATTAACCTAGCCATGTGAAATTGACCAAGTTAAGACTTCCACAACCAAATTTTGGGTCTTAGTAACCATGAAAGATCCACTTAACCCACCCTAGATGAGCCATGGACCAAAGGTCCCCTAAATGAAGGGATTTGTTTCCTAGATTACTTAAGCCAAAGATATCTTTGCCAAGACCTATCACTAGCCCAATCTAATTATTGTGACAGATTCCTCTGAGGTTCTTGAGCCACCTAAGCACCTACCCTGCCATTTTCGGCCAACCTAGTCGCTGGAGCACCTCAAAACTGAGAGCCACCAAATTTAAATCCTCACCAAATTGACCTATCTGAGCTGTCCTGCTCCCATTGGCCAATTGCACAGCTTAGCTCTCCACTTCAGCAAGCTTTTGCACCCAAAGCTAGGTTCTGAGCTCACCTCTCTAACCATGGCTAAAAAATGGCCTCTTCATGGACAAAGTTTGGGTGCTAAAATTTTATCAAGAAGACCCTGCCCAATTGCTCCCACAACCTCCTTGAGACCTCCTCAGTGCAACCTAACCACTTCCCTGCCCTAATTTCTATTGTTGGAGCTCAATTTCGAAGCTCAAATCCTTGTCGAAAACATGACACTCTCCACCAAAACTCCACAATGAACTAAAATCCAATTAAACTTGCCCAAACCTTCATCACAGTGAGAGAAGAAGAAGCCTCATCAAAGCCCCCTCATAGAGAGCCTCTACCATAGACATTGATCCACCTTAAAATTTTATTTTGATTGAATTTGGGTCTAGACATTTCACCACAGCAAGAGGTTCAATCACTAGCCTCCTTGGACCTCCACAAACATGCCGAGCACCTCTGATTTAAGCTTCCATTCTCAGAGCAAAAGTATAAACCTCCCCACTATCCTGAACTTGTTTTGATTCTACACTTGCATAGATCTAATTTCATCACATGTTAGCCATATAGATAGCTTCCTTTAGGCTAGATAAGTATTTAGAAACAAACCCAAGTCGATTTGGTTAAGTGTAGCTTGAGTTGTTAAGCTTAGAAGGTGGACGACTTTTGGGATGAACCAGACAAAGACGAAGACTCACATCCATTGGATGGAGCATGTATCGAATGGACCGGTGAGATGAAGCCCAGTCAGTGCTGAGTTGGAAGGCGGCGTCCAGCCAGAGTGTGCCACTCAAGCCTTCGAAGCCGTCGCATGATGTCATGGCGCCACGTGGTTTAAGTAGGAAAATAGGATTTAATTAATTCAAAAAATAACCCCTAACTTTAAAATCCATAACTTGGTGTAGAAAAATCAGAAAAAAAAAAATATCCTGGTGCTCAGTGAACATACAAGAACAGTGTGGAAATGGTTTGAGGTTTATTTGATGCATATTTTATTTTTAATTAATTAAATACTATTTTGAGTATTTTGATTCTCCATGCATTCAAATATTTCACCATGACATGCTATTTGGGTCATTTATAGCGTCTGTCATGAGGAATTTTCCTTGATTTTTCAAAAATCAGAGGAGGCCCCTATGAGGAGATATGGATTATTCAATTTTATGTCTATTATTTGCATAAAATAATCATAGTAATTAGCATGTTGCTTAGAAAATCTAAGGAGATTTTCGTAGGTTCACTGTGACCAGAGAACCCTAGGAAAATTTGTCATGAGCTAAGTCCTTAAAAACACAGTTAATTTTCACAAAACCCTAAAACACAAAATCAATTAATTTGGGAAAAATAAACATCTAAATGACTTGATTTTAATTCTCTCCTGTAATATAAAATTCAGAGGACTCCTCATAAAAATTTCAAAATATTTGGAGTTCATTTGATAACTTAATTTAATTTTCTAAGTTGAAGGTCTATTTTAACACTTAAAATAATCATAATAATTAAAATATAACTAAAAAAGATTATAATATTAGCTTTTGAGAGTTCTCTATGATTGGAGGAATTTTCTAAAAATAAAATTGTAATTATTGTAAAAATTTTATTTTTAAGCATAATTTAAATATTTAAATAATGAAAAATTAATAAAAGACACAAAATTTATAAAATTCTTCAAAGTATTCTAAACTATTTCATAAGCCCTTACGAGCAATTGAGATATTTTTCTTAATTTTCTAAGTGAAGATATTGAATTTTAAAGCTCAAATATAATTTATAAAGGCTAAAAAAAGATTTTCTTAATTTCTCACTAAAATAATTCTAATAATTAAAATAAAAATTATTAAAATATAAAATTTCTTCTCTGTGTTTCTTGATCTTTGAGAAATTTAAGAAAAATATAAAACTTAATTTTTCGCATTTAAAATATTTTAGAATTAAATAATGCTCCGGAAATTAAAATAATTCTAATAATTCAAATAAAACTCAAAAAATCATGAACTTTAGTAATAGTATTTTTATAGTCTAAGTCTACCCCCAGTAAATATATCAAGTGGTTAGGATTTTCCTTCTTGAGGTTATTGAATTTTTTTTGAAAAATTTTATTTTTTCATGTAAATAATTATAAAAAATAAATTAAATTTTGAAAAATCACATTTTCTCCTCTAATGTCTTAATTGACCCATGAGTGAGGTAGAATAAGAATTTCAAAGTTATTTGAATTAAATATGATGAATTATGACGTGATAGAGCCTTAGAGGCAAAGATATAATTTTGGAAATTTAGTCTTAATTAACATTTATGTTTAATTCAAGAAGGAGAAATGGACAAACTTTGATCTTAATTAACACGTTCAGATGATTAAAACATAAGGAATTTACTGGTAAAAACCAATCTAATTTTTCTTAATTAAAGCATAAATTTGCAATTTCCTAAATTATTAAATTTTGGAAGACAATTAAATTAAATGATCCTAGACTTTGGGATATGATTTTGGATGTTAATAATTTAATACCTCTATTTGGTGTTCAAATGACATTCAAATGTTTGGATAATGAATTACTATCACTTAAAATTCAATTTCTTTCAAAAAATACTAATATATCCACTAAGGTCTTAAGGGCTTAGTTGTAACCTAGGTTAAATCAAATTTTGTTAAATGAAGATTAGAAAAATGAATGTAACTAGAAATTGAACATCATTAAAACACTACAAGCCCAATTTAAAACTAAAATTGGCTAAATATCTTAATAACATTAACTTGCCCGTTTAAGGGTCTCCACCCACATAATTCTCAAATTAAATGACAAATGATAAACAACATACTCTTAAGGATAATTGAAACTTCAATATTCACTGAGCATTAGAGGTATTCACATGTAGAATTATTAAGCAACATAATAATTTTAAAAGAGCTCGAGACTTTTCTCCAGGCAGTGAGAGGAAAGCATGGATCTGTTTCTTTCTCATGACCTTTTGGATACCTTGGAGATCTACTAAACTTTGTATATTTTTTAAATAAAATCATCTTTAATCAAATTAATGAGGGATCACCAAGATATGATTTAGGATTGGGTAGATCACAAGAACCTTATTTCCCAGCTTTATATAAAATGCTTTTAATATATAATACTCTTGCATGCATTTTGAGTTTCAGTTGAAGGTGACGAGAAGACCATCCAGGTACGCTTTTATTGTAATTTATTTTACCTTCATTTCTAGTTTCTCATAATTTACTTTCCAGTATGTTATTGTACTTACTCACCTGCATGTATGAACAAAAACACAAATGTGCATGTTAAACAATGATGTCACCCTGCATGAAAACCAAAACTGCTAGGATAGTCGCAAAACCCAAAACCAAAACCAAAACTAAAATCAACCAAGATAAAATTCACAGCCACAACATTCAAAATATAATAAAACTCTAAATTTAATCACAAACATCACAAAACCATAATTACAACAAAATTAAGGAGTCTCTATCGGATGATCGGGAATCCCTCAGAGGAGGTAACCTACGGTTGCTAACGAGGCTTCCTACGGTCTAAATGAAAGTATGAAACTCATTAAGTTGAGTTTAGTAAATTTATTTAGAGTAAGTGAATCCAATAGAAAATAGTGGTATCATAACGAGGGAACCATAAGATCCTAACCGGTGTCGCTTTAATTAACTTTAACATACTCCATAACTTTTAAAGAACCATAACTATAGAGCCACCTGATTTGACGTTATAACCTGACACCTTAGAAAACATGAACTCACCACGATAAGGAACTTGGAGCTAGCTTTGTGGGCAGCACGGCCATCTTCAATAGCAGAGCATGTCTACACTAGCTAAACCATTCTTTAGAATTAAACAACAAGCTATAGGATTTTGAGGACATTTGCCTAGTGCGTCATAAATTCTCAACCTTTTCTGTAGGCCTTTGTGAATCTTTGCTATACAATATAAGCCCTAACTCATCTTAAGATTCCAGGATTTTTGTTCATCATGACCTAATCCCTCACATCTTTCAGGCTATTTGTGTGATCGTTTAACGCAAATGTAAGCCCTAAATTAATAAAATTTATAGGATGAAACACTTATATATTTCTCCTCAAAAGTGAAGCCAAACATTAGGATCTATTGGGAAGTCACCGAGGTTCTCCTCTGGATCTATAATGTCCCTTAGATCTTCCTCCTTTGGATTTTACAACAAATGTTCCAAATTTGAGTCATTCCAATTTCACACCTCTTTGTCTGATTTTGTTGAAAAGACCTATCTTTTGACCTCTTTGAAGATAATATTTTCTAATTTTTTTTAGAGTTTTCTTAAGTGACCTCAGTCATTTAAGATGTAATTAACTATTTTTTTAGAGTTTTCTTAAGTGACCTCAGTCATTTAAGATGTAATTAACTATAGGGGTTTGCCCTTATAGGAAGCTTTTCCAAACCCAGCTTAATATAAATCATATTTAATTCTTCATATTAAATAGGGGAACTTGTCGGCAAATAATATGATNTGTGATGTTTTGTGTTGTGAAAGTTTATATGTGCTAAGTACATCATTTAGTCACTTAAAATTATGTATATAAGGATTAAACAGATGCGTTAAGGCTTGAAATTGATCGAAATCACAAAAATCTGGGAATTGAACAAAATCAATAGAGCCCGCTGACGGCGCCCTCGACGCCGTCAACGATGGATTTTTTCTGAGACTTAGGATTTAATTCCAATAGAGCGCGCCGACGGCGCCATCGACCCCACCGACGGGGAGCTCGCAAAAAAACACCTTTAACCATGATTTTGACCAGTCAACCGCCACTATTCTTCATCCCCTTCCTCCTAAAAACATAATTTTTGACCTAGGGATTGAAATATCTTAGATTGGGAGGCAATTTCAAGGCTTTTTGATACCGGATTTGATCATCTCTTGGTAAGAGCTTCACTCCAAACTAAAAATATTTGATTTTCACCATTGATTTCTTCCACATTTGGATTTAATCATCTCTAAGTAAGAGCTTCACTCCAAACTAAAAATATTTGATTTTCACCATGAATTTCTTCCACATTGAGGAGATCTGAAAATTTTGAGAATGTGAAAAAAATATTGGGAAGAAATTCATGGAACTTAGTGTTCAACTCTTAGAATTACTTTTGGAAGCCAGTATTTGCATATTTGAAGTATATTTTGGAATTTTTCTATAATTTCATTAGATTGAAATGGCTCCACGACAAAAGAGACAAATTGAGTTCGACGAGTCTTGCTTTGTCAATGTGATGGCTGAAACAAGATTTGCTTCAGTATTTAAAGGAAAGAAGTGTATACAAGATCGAGTTTTTAAGAATTTGGGAGGAGAAATTAAATGAGTTATTGCCAAGCAGAGGTGGGAAAACTTTTGTTAGACCACCAATAAAGCTGATGCAAATGTTTTGAAGGAGTTCTACGCTAATGTAATCTATTANTAGAACGTCGAAATGATTATGATAGTGAGTACCTTCAGAGGCATTCAAATTTTGAGGTAGCTTATTACGAAGANATATATATATATATATATATATAAATTAAACGTCCTTCCGAGGTGGGCAACGAGATTTTAATTTTGGAGGCCGATAGCTTCCAACGAGCAACTCCTCCAACCAATAATTGTAACGACAGCTTTTGGCGACTCCGCTGGGGAATAGTTTCTCTCTCCGTTTAAACCAGGAAATATTATCTTCAAATATCAGTAATGTGTTCATGTCCCTTATGGACCATATTATCCTTCTTTCTTTCACATGATTTACCCATTTTTACTTGGAAAGCACGATCAACTCTTTGGACTTCAAAACCATCTGTTCGATCATCATCGAACAAAGAGGTTCAGAAGGCCATTAAGGGTTGTTTTTTAATCTTCATGTGGGGTCGGACCCCCAATAGGTGTGTTGGTGGACTACTTCCACCTGGGCATTGTGTGTTGTTAATTTGGTCCCGCATTGGGTCCTAAACAATTCACATCTCCTTTTTGAGTCTGATTTGCTATTCTGCAAATTAAATCAAATTGTGTCGTGCTGCGCGCACTTTAAAATTTTCTTATATTAATAAAATTTATATAATTTTAAACTAATTTTACTAAAATTTTAAAATCCCCACAAATTAAATATGGAATTACTCGGTCTACAGATCAACCTCTGTTAATTTCTAGTGCTCACACTAAGATTACACGGTTTTGGCTGAATAGCTAACCCTAAAGCATTCTGTTTTAAAGCTGCTGCAATGGCGTGCCCAACGCTCACTTTTTCTTGCAATCTATTGACGAGTCTCGATGCCCGCAATGTTGCTCCAACCATCAAGTTTGGAGCAAGATTTGAAGATCTCGAGGTCGTTCTTGACAAAGCCCCTTTCATCATAATGAAAGTAACTATTCTAGAGGTTCAAGAACCGTTTGTCGAGTTCAACCTGAACTGCCTTCAGGATTTTCCTTCTTACAAGAAGGTCAAAACTACTGTCATCATGGCACCCACCAAGCCTGTTGTTCCTGCTGATGCTAAGGGAAAAGAAGTTATGATCATTAAAGACCCGACTAAAGGATTGGTCATCCCATCGTTAGTATTTAAAATTGGATTAAGTTTGAGAACTACAATGTTAACCCGAACCCTAAAGGATAAACCACAACAAGCAGGTTTGGAGGGCCACTAAAGCCCAGATTTCTGAGAAAGTACCTGTTGATGAAAATCTTCAGGATGAGTCAGCATTGTCAGAAACCTATCCACTTCTGTAAGGGAGTAAGTTCCATCCATTAATGGACACTAACGGGTACGAGAGTATTCAGAAGATTGCAGCTACTTTACCATCACTTCACGGACATGGTGTGGAGAGAATGAAGTCTGCTCCTATCACCCGAGTCAGTTTAACTTTCAAGAGGCTAGCTACCAAGGAGGGTTGTTCAGTTAGTGAGTTACTTAAACGAGTGGGACATGTTGTATCCCCCTGTATGAAGAAAGAAATTCTAAGGGATGTCAAATTTGAAAAATCCTCTCCGAAGTCAACTAAAATTTTACCTGCTCGCATTCCTGTCTGATTCCTTTTGGGGAGCAGAGTTGATACCGCCATTGTTACTACCGATTCCACCATTGCTAGATCCGCAAACCATTGACCAGTTAGGTCAGGTTTGGTTCCAAGAATTCTACCAATCACCCACTATAAAGTTGTTCTTAAAGTTCTAAATGAAAAGATAAAGCAATTACCCAGTACTGTATCTGGTCTGCCCCATGGGGACCATACTTCTCCTTGACATACCAATGTTCCTCTTGAGACACTCTTTCTAAAAACATAACCGTTAAAGAAAATGGTATTGATACTCAAGGTCGTTGTACTGATATAGTCTAGTAAGCCCGCAGGACAAGATCATGTAATGCAGCAAGGGTCCAAAGTATCAGATATTGTCACAGCAATTGCTAGCAAGATGAAGGAGCAAGTGGAGGAGGTCCAGCAGGGTCCTCCAGGCCTTAAGACAATCCAAGAATCAATAATAGAAGAAAAGGTCAAAAAGCTCAGGATTGAGATTTCCGAGTTGGCCCGAGAACATGGAGTTTCCATTGATGATGATGAAGATTTTGAGTTTAACAAGTACCTCAAGGATAATTTCATGGATTTACATGTCATTGAACCCAAAGCCACTGCATCTGCATGCAACGCTCAACCTTTTATTGAAGAGAGCACCGTAGATGAGCTATGCACGGCTATCCTCCTAAGAGATGAGCAAGTTAGCCAACTAGAGAAAAGAATGGGATAGATGGCCACAGCCATGACCGCCATGGCCACAGTTCAAGGACAATCTCAAGTACCACAGTTGGCCTCTCTAAAAGTTAACCAACCAGATATTATACATATCTGTAGAAGACAACCAAGGAATAGAATTTACCTTAGCAAATATAGATGAGCAACAAAAGAAGGATGCTCCATCAAGTGCCATGCCAGAGGAGGAATTTAAGCAAATTGTTGAGCACGTTTGGGAGGCCTTAGCCCAATCTAATGGTGGTTCATCAATTTTAAATGGTAGACCTTAACCAGAAGAATTTGATGTTGTACCCTTCCTTAAGGGTTTTGTGTCCTCAAACTTTAAGATAGTTGATGGGACTGGAAATCCCAGACAGGACGTAGCATATTTTTGAGCCAGTTGTGGCAACACATGAGGTAACGAAGTCTTACTCTTCTAACAGATTGTCAGCAGCATGTCAGTGATTGCTTTCGATTAGTATGTTTATTTACCCAAAAGATCAGTTAAGACATTCACTTAATTGGTGTAACTATTTGTGAAAAGATTTGCCGGAGTGCAACATCATGTGTCTATTGGTGATCTCATTATAGAAAAGCAAAAGCTTAATGAGACTTTAGTGGACTATATTTTGAGGAGGAGAAACCTTAGCATGAAATGTGAACCTCAACTACAAGAACATCACGGGATTGAGATCTTACTTAAGAGCATTCATGGTGGAGTAGTTTTCATGCTCAAGGGACTCACCATTATATCCTTCGAGAAGCTACTTAGCAAAGCCAGCAGTCTTTAAGAAGAAATAAAACATATGGATTCTCATGAGAAATCCAAGGCAACCAGAGTATTCAAAAAGAAGTCCAGAATGGTGGCAACAGTCGATAAAGGAAAACAGCCAACGAGAATACATGCAAAAAATCCTCGTCAGTCATCATCAGAACACACTGAGCAACAAACACAACAGTATGGCAAGTTTAGCCAGCAACCATCTCAGGGAGGATCATACAGAACAGTGAATAAAAAAATGACCATTGTAGAAAGTAGGAAGGTGGTGCATTCCTTCAAAGATGAAGATATCCACAAAATGTTGAAAAGTCTGATGAAGAAGCCTGAGTTTAGACTACCAGATCCAAAGAAACCCAAAGAGGTCGATAAGAAAGATCAACCAAATTATTGCCTGTACCACAGGTTGCTTCATCTTTAAGAAAGAATGCTTCATCTTTAAAAACTAGCTCGAGAGGAACCTTAAAGAAGGGAATATAACAATCTTGAAAGAATATTTAAAAGAAACTGAAAAATGTTCTATAAATATGATTTCAGCTAAGCCAATCTCTCTAATTGACCCATATACTAGAAAAGATGGATGGAGTATAGTTTGGAGCAAATCATCCAAGAAAATTCTGAACTAAATCCAGAACGCATCAAGACAAGCCTCTATTCAGAGTCTTCAATTTGCCAAGCCTGAGATGAAGATTTCACCAGGAGATCCGTCATCATCAAAGACAAAGAAAAAGAAGAATATCTTCATGAAGATTGATAGCATGGGGGGTATGATAGGGGCTGCTGATACACCTAAAATATATAGTGTTTCTAGACACATTTTTATATCTATTTTTGAGATATTATACTTTAATGGAAACTATTTGTGTGTTTTTTTTTTCAGGAATAGGTAAAAAGGTGAAAAATTCTTAAAGGAGTGAAAAAGGATTAAATTTGGAGCAAACAGGTGAAAATTAGGCAAGAGTGTTTTGGCACCTAAGCGCCAGTTAAACAGAGAAGGCTGCGCCTAAGTGCTAGAGGCCTCGCACTTAAGTGCCAGTGGTAGTTATTGGATGATTAAATTCAGTTTTTACAAACTTTGAAGAGTTTTTTGAGGCACCGATTGACTTAATAGGTTGTTACAACCACCATGTACAAAAATTATTGCAAAAAGGAGGCATCTCTTAGAGAAATACATCGAATCAAGACATATTTTGAAGAGATACTAAGGCACCTTTCGGAGAATTATAAAAGAATGAAGATTGAGTCTTTGAAAGTGTGCTTGAAAAGAGAAAGTTATGAAAGTTCTTGAATTAGGGAGTTAGTTCAGAGAGATTTTTAGGCACCACATATTTGTTTTATCCTTTTTATTTTAGTTTTTATATTGAGAGTGTTGTAAAAGAGAAGAGATTTAAAGGAACTTGAAGAGTTTAGTGGAGGACTTGAGATAAGTTTTTATGTTTAGTTTTAGATTAATTTTTTTTTAAATTGAAACTTGTTGTTAGTTTGACAGTGATTTTACTTTTAAACTAAAGTGTACTTTTATTTTCTCCATGGATTCTGAGTATTTTTCTTTATCTTTCTTCTTAAAATGATAAGTAATTAAGTGTTGGATAAAAGTTGGTGAGAGTATTGATCTTTAATAATGGAAGAAGTTGTGATGATTTAAATCCATGCATTTCATTTACTTCTTGATTTGGCCAATCCAGATGTTAAAATTGGTTTTGAGAACATGTAAGAACCATGCTGGTATTATCTCAGTCAATAATTAGAAAGAATCACATGAGGTTGTATGAATGAGAATGTAGTTCATATGATTGAGTGCAAATAAATAGGGAAATATTCATTGAAGGGTGTAGAGTTAGAGGACTTTAAAGTTACAGGTTAAAGCCCCCAACTAGGTTTATTATTTTAGGTGCTGATACAAGAATGTTAGCCCCCAGGTGGGGGAATTGAGGGAACTCTAGAGTAAGAGCTAGTGTCTTCCCTGCCTAGCTGGTCTTCAGAATTATTCAAACTTTAAATTAGCAAATGTTCTTTATAACATCTCTAGAAAGGATAATAAATATTATTCTTTCTATTTGGCACAACACAGTTTGCATACTTCCACAACAAAAATCCTATTACTTATTACTGATTCATGATAAGAAGAAACATATTTTTCATCTTTAGTGCTTTTCTTCTGTAAATACTCTAGTTATCATTTTAAATTGTTATTGTTCTCTCAAAATATTGAAAATACCAAAAATATTTAAATTTTCATTATTGCAAGAATCATCTTTAGTTTAAATAATTATCTTTTTAAAAATAGAATGTTTCTAAAATTGCATATTGCATAGTCTCCCTATGGGTTCGATATTTAGGTCTTAGTCAAAAAGTCCTATATTATTTGATAATGATATGTATACTTGCGTAGTATCCCAATATATATCAATTAAAAGTTAAATTCTTATCTTTCTTCAGGTTCAAGTTCTTAGTTTTGTTGTAAAATAAGGAAATATAAGTGAAAAATATAATCAAAATTATTGTTATATTATTGCATATAAGCAGTAATCCAGGATCAAGTTTCTGGCGCCCTTGTTGGGGAGAGGTTGATTTTAAAAGCAAATTTCTATTTTTAGAAAGTTTTATTTAAACTTTAAAAGTAATTTTATGTTATTTTGAGTGGTTTTCATTTTTATTTTGTTATATGTTCNGGTTAAAGCCCCCAACTTGGTTTATTGTTTTAGGTTCTGATACGAGAATGTTAGCCTCCAGGTGGAGGGAATGAAGGGAACTTTAGCGTGAGAGCTATTATCTTCCTTGCATAGTCGGTCTTCAGAACTAATTCAAACTTTAAATTAGCCAATGTTCTTTATAGCATCTCTAGTAAGGGTAAAGATTATTATTGCTTCTATTTGACACAACACAATTTATATACTTCCAGAATAGAATTCCGATACCTATTACTAATTCATAATAAGAAGAAAGACATTTTAATATTAAATTATTTTCTTCTACAAAAGCTTTAGTTCTCTTTTTACTGTTTTGTTAAAATATCAAAGATACCAAAAATATTTTAAATTTTAAATTCCTAAAAAAATAATTTTTATTTTAAGTAATTATCTTATAAAAAAAAGAAAAACTTTCTAAAAAGTGCATATTGCATAATCCTCCCAGTGGGTTCGATCTTTAGGTCTTAATCAAAAAGTCTTATATTACTCGATAACGATACGTATACTAGCATAGTATCCTAATATAAATATATATATAAATTAAAAAGCTAAATTCTTATTTTTCTTCAGGATCAAGTTTTTGGTTTCGTTGCAAAATAAGTAAGTATAAGTTAAAAATACCATCATAACTATTTCTATACTGTGCATAAGCATTAAGTATTTATGGATCAAGTTTTTGGTGTCGTTGCCGGAAATTAAAATCATCAAGTAGTGGTCTCAACTTCATAAATCCTTACATGTCAAAAAAGTCGGGATCAAGTTTTTGGCGCCATTGTTTGGGGAGGAGAGAAAGAAATAAATAAAACTAAGTAAATTTTTATTTTTTTGAAAGTCTTATTTAAATTTTAAATATTGTTTCTTATTTTGTATGTTTTATTTTATTTTATTTTATCTCAGTGTATGCGTAGTTCAAGTTCTTAAGGACTAGTGCCCTATGATTCTGAATTAGAAAGAACTATTAGAAAAAAAAAACTAAAAAAATTAAAAATCTTAAAAAATCCAACAAAAATTACAGAAATGGCAAACTAAAACAATCAAAATGCTGAAATTCACCAAGAGTTTAGATCTTTAACACATTATGCCAACCCTACTGTAGATGAACTTCTTTATAGTATTCAAAAACCTACTATAGTGGCTACTTCATTTGAGCTTAAACCTACTATTATCCAAATGATATCAAATAATCAGTTTGCGGGATCACCAAGTGAGGATCCAAATTTACATCTTACCAAGTTTGTAGAATTATGTGCTACATATAAATATGATGGTGTTTCAGATGATGTCATAAGAATTAGGTTATTTCCTTTCTTATTGAGGGATAAAACTAAGATGTTTTTGAATTTGTTAACACCTGGATCTATCATAACTTGGGGTGATTTAGCATAAAAATTCCTTGCTAAATATTTTCCAACATAAAAAACTATAAAGATTAGAAATGATATTACATCTTTTAATTAGTTTGAAGGGTAATCTATTTATGAAGCATGTGAATAATTTAAAGAACTATTAAGAAAGTGTCCACACCATANTGGGTTAATTCATTTTGCCAAATTTTGAAGGGACATTTGAGGCATCTATTGGCTAAAGATGGTGGTTATGACAACTAGAAACGAAAATATGGTAAAAAAAACTTATGAAAAGAGGTATCCCTTAGAAAATACATCAAATCATGACATATTTTGAAAAGATACGAAAGAACCTCTTGGAAAATTAAATAAACTAAAATAAAATAAAATAAATCGATAAATTGTGTGCTACAATTAAGTATGATGATGAAAGTCTGATTTAAAATACATTAAATCTGAACTATTTTAGAAAGACTTTCTAAAAGGACTAGTGCCCTACGGTTCGGAATTAGAGATAACTATTAAGAAAATTAGAAATAGCAATAAAATTAAAATTTTTGAAAAATCTAAAAAAATTACTGAAATGGCAAACCAAAATGATCAAAATGCTGAAATTCATCAAGAATTTAGACCTTTACGGATTATGCCAACCCCAAGGTAGATGAACTTCATTGTAGTATTCAAAAACCTACTGTAGTTGCTAACTCATTTGAACTTAAACCTGTAATTATTGAAATGGTATCAAATAATCAGTTTGGGGGATCACCAACTGAAGATCCAAATTACATCTTGCCAATTTTTTAGAATTGTGCAGTACATTTAAATATGATGGTGTATCTGATGATGCCATAGGACTTAGGTTATTTCTTTTCTCACTGAGGGATAAAGTTAAGATGAGGTTGAATTGTTAGCACTTGGATCTATCAGAACTTGGGGTGATTTAGCACAAAAATTTGTTGCTAAATATTTTCCATCATAAAAAACTGTGGAGCTTAGAAATGATATTACATCTTTTAATCAATTTGAAGGGGAATCTATTTATGAAGCATGAGAACAATTTAAAGAACTATTAAGAAAGTGTCCACATCTTTTAATCACTTTGAAGGAGAATCTATTTATGAAGCATGGGAAAGATTTAAAGAACTCTTAAAAAAGTTTCCACACCATGCATACCTATTTATGAAGCATGGGAAAGATTAAAAGAACTCTTAAGAAAGTGTCCACACCATGCTATACGATGGTTAATAATTCAAACTTTTTATAATGGATTAGCTGGGTCTCTTAGATCTATTATCGATGCTACTGCTGGTGGTTCATTGATGTCAAAACCATTTCATGATGCTTATGCTTTAATTGAAGAAATGGCTACCAATAATTTCTAATGGCTTTTTGAGAGGGTAAATCCTAAGAAAGTATNTGCGTAGTTCAGGTTCTGAAGGACTAGTGCCCTATGATTCTGAATTAGAGAGAACTATTAGAAAAATCAAAAAAACTAAAAAAATTAAAAATCTTGAAAATTTTAAAAAAATTATAGAAATCGCAAACAAGAATGATCAAAATACTGAAATTCATGAAGAGTTTAGGCTTTTAAGAGATTATGCCAACTCTATTATAGATGTACTTCATTTTAGTATTAAAAAACCTACTGTTGTGGCTAATTCTTTTGAGCTTAAATCAGCTATTATCCAAATGGTATCAAATAATTAGTTTAGAGGATCACCAATTGAAGATCCAAATTTACATCTTGCCAATATTTTAGAATTGTGCGCTACTTTTAAATACGATGGTGTATCAGATGATGTCATAAGACTTAGATTATTTCCTTTCTCATTGAGGAAAAAATTAAGATGTGGTTGAATTCTTTAGCACCTGGATCTATCAAAACGGGGTGATTTAGCACAAAAATTTCTTGCTAAATATTTCGCCATAAGAAACTACAAAAGTTAAAAATGATATTACATCTTTTAATCAGTTTGAAGGAGAATCTATTTGTGAAGCATGGGAACAAATTAAAGAACTCTTAAGAAAGTGTCAACACCAAGTTATACCAGATTGGGTAATAATTCAAACTTTGTATAATGGATTAGTTGGATCTCTTAGATCAATTATTGATGTCGTTGTTGGTGGTTTATTGATGTCAAAACCATTTAATGATGCTTATGCTTTAATTGAAGAAATGGCTACCAATAATTTTCAATGGCCTTCTGAGATGGTGAATCCTAAGAAAGTAGTCAATGTTCATGAAACTAATGCATTTACCATGTTAGCAAATCGAGTTGGTGCAATTTCAAGGAAGTTAGATCAATTCGTAATGTATTTTTCTCAACCAATTTCCATGATTGAAGAGAATTCATTAGGCCAAATGGTAGATTCTCAAGCATCATTAGAAACTTAGAATGCCATAAATAACAAGCAGAATAACCCATATTCAAATTATTATAACGCAGGTTGGAAAGAACTATCCTAACTTTAACTAGAAGAACAATTTGTGTGAAAATAATCAACAATGGGGGAACAACCAAGGAAAACTGGAATAACAATTCGGGAGGTAATAATCAGCAATGGGGGAACAACCAAGGAAACCCATTGAGAAATTGGAACAACCAAGGAAATAATAATTATATATCTACTTATCCTCTAGGTTTCAATAGTAATACACAATTTAAGGAGAAGAAGTTATCTATAGAAGAAGTGGTGTTACTAATGGGAAATCAATTAAAAAGTCAAGGAGCTACATATAGAAATATTAGGAATCAACTTGGGCAAATTGCAAATTCATTAAGTAATAGATCCTAAGGAACACTTCCTAGTAATACTGAATCAAATCCAAAAGACTAGAATAAAGAGCAAGTAAAAGTCGTTCAACTTAGAAGCGGAAGAGAGTTGAGGAACACTTCCTAGTAATACTGAATCAAATCCAAAAGACTAGAATAAAGAGCAAGTAAAAGCCATTCAACTTAGAAGTGGAAGAGACTGGAAGGTAGGATTCAAAAGGAATGAAGTAGAGAGAGAAGAAATTGAAGAATCAAAAGAGGATGCTCCAAGAGATTCTGAAAGACTGATTTCTTCGTTGAAATTTGATTTGGAAAAACCACCACCTCCATTTCCTTAGATACTTTGTCAGCAAAAGTTGGATAAACATTTTTTAAAACTTCTAGAAATATTTAAGAAGCTTACAATTAATATTCCATTTGTTGAACCTTAGAACAAATGCCGAGCTATGTAAATTTTATGAAGGATATTCTCAACAGAAAAAAGAAAGCTTGAAGATAATGTGACTATTGCACTTAGTGAGGAGTGCAGTGCATTAATTCAGAAGAAGCTTCTTGAAAAGCTTAAAGATCCTGGTAGCTTTACAATTCCATGTGCAGTAGAAGACAAATTTTATGAAAAAGTTTTATGTGATTTAGGTGCAAGCATTAACCTTATGCCATTATCATGATTTAAAAGATTAGGATTAGGAGAAATAATCCTGACTACTGTAACTCTGCAGTTAGTTGATCGTTCGATAACATACCCTAAAGGAGTTATAGAAGATGTTCTAGTAAAAGTGGATCAATTTATTATTCCTGTTGATTTCATTGTGCTAGATATGGAGGAAGATAAAGAGATACCTATCATTTTGGGGAGACCTTTCTTCATTATGCTAGATATGGAGGAAGATAAAGAGATAACTATCATTTTGGGGAGACCTTTCCTAGCCACAGGAAGAGCAATGATAAATGTGCAGTAAGGGGAATTAACAATGCGCATCACTGATCAAACTATTACTTTTAGCATTTCAAAATGACATTTCAAAATGACTTATGAAAATAACTTATGAAGTATCCTACAAAAGGTAAAGATAATGAATGTTTTAGAATGGATGTTATAAGATATTTAAGTGAATGTCATTTCAAAATGACTTATGAAGAAAATTTCGAAGTAAAAGATTTGGAACACGAGCAAGAAGAGGAATTAAATCAATGTGAACATATTTTTAAGGAAGATTAAAACTATGCTTGAGAAATTTTTGAAATTTTGGACACGATAGACAAAGATAAATCAATTTGTCCATATATTGAAAAACCTTCAGAACTTGAGTTGAAGTTACTTCCTGGTCATTTAAAATATGCCTTTTTAGGAGATTCCTCTACTTTAACAGTTATAATTTCCTCAAAATTAACAACAGAAGAAGAAAAAAGGTTTATGAAAATTCTAAAAAATTTTAAGAAAGCCTTTGGATGGATAATTGCGGATATTAAAGGAACCAGTCTTTCAATTTGTATGCATAAAATTCATATGGACGAGAACTGTAAACCCAGGACTGATCCTCAAATGAGACTGAATCATGTTATGAAAGAAGTTGTAAAGAAAGAAATTTTAAATTGGTTAGATGCTGGAATTATCTACCCTATTTCATATAGTGCATGAGTTAGTCCAATTCACTATGTTCTTAAGAAAGGAGGAGTAACTGTAACTGTGAATGAAAATAATGAGTTAATACCCACTACACAAATTATAGGGTGGCGAATATGCATTGATTATAGAAAATTAAATTATGTCACCAGGAAAGATCATTTTTCAATACCCTTTCTAGATCAAATGTTGGATAGACTAGCAAAGCATAAATACTTTTATTTTCTGGATGGATATATTGGTTATCACAAAATTTAAATATCTTCTGAGGATCAAGAGAAAACAACTTTTACCAGTCCTTATGATACTTTTGCTTTTAGAAGAATGCCCTTTGGTTTATGTGATGCCCCTGCTATATTTCAAAGATGTATGATGACAATTTTTTGTGATTTAATTAAAAAAGTGATTAAAGTATTCATGGATGACTTTTTAGTGTTTGGAACTTCATTTGACTCGTGTTTTGAACATTTATCTAAAGTTCTTAAGCGCTGTGAAGAAACAAATTTAGTCCTTAATTAGGAAAAATATTAATTTATGGTAGGAGGAGGAATTGTATTATGTCATCAAATATCAGAAAATGGTATGGAAGTAGATCCTGCTAAAATTCAAGTGATCACTAATTTACCTTATCCAACAAATGTAAGGGAAATTATGAGTTTTTTAGGATATGCTAGATTCTACAGACGATATATTAAAGACTTTTCAAAGATTGCTAAGCCTTCATGCCATTTACTGGAGAAAGATGCAATTTTTAATTTTGATGAGGAATGCCTAAAAGATTTTAAGTTATTTAAAAAAAAAATAATCACTACACCAATTATAGTTTAACCATATTGGGGAAAACCTTTTGGATTGATGTGTGATGCTAGTGATTATGCTATTGGGGCTGTTTTAGAAAAAAAGATATGATAAAATTTTTAAAGTTATTTACTATGCTAGCAATACTCTTAATGAAACTCAAATTAATTATACAACTACTGAAAAAGAGTTATTAGCAATAGTATTTTCTCTTGATAAATTTAGATCATATTTGATTAGAACTCATTGTGTAGTGCATACAGATCATTCTGCTTTTAAGTATTTAATGTAAAAGAAGGATGCTAAACGTAGACTTATAAGATGGATTCTTCTTTTGCAAGAATTTGATTTTGAAATAGTAGATTGAAAGAGGATTGAAAATCAAATTGCTGATTATTTCTCCAGGCTTGAATTAGAAAAACGAGTCTGTTTAGAAAAAGAAATTAATGAACATTTTCAAGATGAAAAATTGTTCATTATTAATGAGTGGCGTGTTCCGTGGTATGCCGACATTATAAACTTTCATATTAGTAATATCATACTCTATGGAATGATATACCAACAGAAGAGGAAATTTATTTCTGAAGCTAAGAACTTATTTTTGGGATGACCCATTTTATATAAAATAAGGGAAGGATCTGATTATTCAAAGATGTGTACCATTAGAAGAAACTTATGAGATTATCCAAAAATGTAATAATTCTAATTTTGGGGGACATTTTGGTGTTGATAAAACAACATACCAAATCTTACAATCTGGATTCTATTGGCCTACAATTTTTTGAGATGTTAATGCTTATATCAAAACTTGTTATAGATGTCAAAGAGTAGTCAATATCTTAAAAAAAATGAGATGCCCCTCAATTTAATGCTAGAAGTTGAAATTTGATGTTTGGGGATTAGATTTCATGAGACCATTTATACCATATTTCAGAAATTTATATATTCTATTAGTAGTGGAATATGTATCCAAACGAATAGAAGATGTTGCTTTACCTTGATGTGATGCTCAAAGTGTTACAAATTATTTGAAAACGTGCATATTTTGTAGATTTGGTATGCCGAGAGTTATTATTACGGATGAGGGAAGTCATTTCAGAAATGCCATAATGGAAAATTTATAAAAGAAATATTATATAAATCTTATAATTGCTACTGCTTATCATCTTCAGACAAGTGGTTTGGCTGAATTATCCAATCATGAAATTAAAAGAATTATGAAAAAATATGTGAATCCAATAAAAATGGATTGCTCAGTCAAACTTGACTATGCTTTGTGGGCTTATAGGACTGCATACAAAAGTCTTATAAGAATGTCAAAATATAGGCTAATATTTGAGAAAGCTTGTCACTTTCCAGTTTAACTTGAGCATAAAGCATATTGGGTGATTAAAGAGTTCAATTATAATTTGAAAGATGCTGGTAAGAAAAGATTACTACAATTAAATGAGCTTGAAGAGATAAAGAATGAATCTTATGAGAGTGCTAAGATATAAAGAAAAGATGAAGATGTAGCATGATCGAAGGATTCTTACTAAAAATTTTCAGCTAGGGTAACAAGTTTTGCTATATAATTTAAGGTTAAGATTATTTACAAGCAAACTTAAGTTCAGGTGGATGGGCCCATTTATTGTGATAAATTTTTATCCTTATGGAGCGTGGATATTAGAGATCCTAGGTCTGAGAAAATATTTAAAGTTAATGTACATAGATAGAAACTTATTTTATAGGGGATCAACATAAGTTTAATGATATAATGATATTGGGTCAACCAGAATAAGCACTGGTTACGTCGAGCTGACGACGTAAAACAAAACGCTTGGTGGGAGGCAACCCATAATTATCAGTGTTTTTATTTTGATTTCAGTTTTATGTGTGATTATAAAAGTTGGGGTAGTATTTTTGAGACTATTATGTGTTAGTACAAATTTTAAGATTTTATTTCAGGACTTAGACATGTTAGAATAAGAATTTGGACGTTAAGTTGACTAGTGCAAAAATGTGCACTGGCGCTTAAGCGCTAGATTTGACGCTTAAGCGTGACAGTTTTAACACATGTGAAAACTTCAGATTTTATAAAAGAAAACCACCAATTAGTTTGTAAAAACTTACCAACGCAGATTCTAAACATGTTTAGGAGGTATTGGAAGTATATAGGTCTATAAATAGAAGGGTTCTGTGAAGGAATTTCACCTCAGATCATTTCTAGCCCTAAAGTCTAAGAGAGAGAGATTTTGAGATGATGTCTTCATGGGAGATGGATTTGAAGAAGAAGGAAGAAACCATGAGAAAGAAATTCATTAGTAAAAGTGCACAAGAGATGTATAATGGTTTCTTAGTCATTAGTATTGAAGGGATATCAGAGAAGATCAACAAAATTGAAAATATCAGGTCCTTACTGGAGACTAAGGTTTTTGAGATTCATGCACATCTTGAGCTTATTGGATGGCAATTGAAAATGCAATTTACCCACACTAGATGAGGCGAATAAGGAGATGTTTTTTAAGCAAAAGTGGATTGAGGAAGATTGTATCAGAGCACATCACCACCATTCGTTTTATCAACTTTATATTCCAATTGCCCCAAGAAGAGACTAATGAAAGACCTAAGTTTTTCCCATCAAATGAAGAGTGGAATTAAGTTCTATGTTTGATTTTATTTGTTTGGAGTCATTGTGTTTACATGTTAGTGTTTATTTTTAGTGTTTATGACTTTTTATGAGTTTAATTGTGGAATGATTATTAAGAGTTTAAGGTTAGGAAAATTGTCTCATCCAAGACTGTTTAGAGTGATAATTAAGTGTTAATTGTATTTATACTCATTTGTGAATTAATATAAGTTTGTTTGTGTAAGAATTTGTGTTATTTTTAGCCTCAAATTGTAATAGTTATTATGGAGAATTTTAAGAGAGAGGGGAGCTATAGGAAGTTGAAAATAGTCATTTAATTGCTATAGACCATTTATGGGTGGTTTACTTAGGCAAATACAACATTATACGTTAATTTGAAAATTTTAAAAATTGTGCACTGGAGCCTAAACGCCATATGTCACGCTTAAGCGCAAGCTAACCTGGTTGGTAGGCACCTAAGCGCCATTTATCCGGGCTTAAGAGTCGGTTCACGAAATCCGATTCGTAAACAGTTAAAAGTGAAATTTCATCTAAAAAATCACCATTTTTAATGCCACCGTCACCTTTAACCTCTCGAGTTCGTGATTTTTGAGGGATAGGGAACATCTTAAGTGAAGCTTTCTTGGGGGACTCAAGTGAAATTTGCTAGATCCAAGTTCCTTGAGGTAAGAGCTTTACTTCTATACAAAAATTTTGGATTTTCATCATGTATTTTGAGCACATTTGGACAAATTTAAAAATGCACTATTCATGGTGAAAAATGAGGAAAAATCTATGAAAATTGCATGGGAGGTTTAGTTTGTGCTTTAGGAAGTTTAGTTTACTAGTTTAGACTTGAATTTTGAAGATATTTTTGGAATTTATAAAATTTGTAGAATGGCACCAAGAAATAAGAGGAGCAAAGGAAAGAGCCCTTTCAATTAGAGTAAATTTGTTAGTTTGAAGGCTCAAGATCAGTACAGTGATGCGTTTCAATCACAAAAACTAATTTAGGAAAGGTGTTTTAAGAATCCAGGTGGAGAAGTGGAAGATCTGATTGTTCGCTAATAATGTGAAGAATTCTGTTGTTCTTCTGCTGTTGCCGTTATTTCTGTTGTTAGGGAGTTTTATGCTAACCTCCCTGAGGTTGAGGACGATATAGTTATGGTTCGAGGAAAGTTGATACCCTTTTCACTAGAGGTAATCAACTTGTTCTATCATCTACCACATGATACCTTATGTTTTTATGCAAATTATAGTCCAACTGAAGCGGAGTTAGATGAAATTATTTCTTACTTGTCTCTTGGAAGAGGACTCTAGAAGATCACTAATGAAAGGAGAGTCAACTTTCCAACTTCAAAGTTATGTGCACCTTAAAAGGCTCGACACTACTTTATTTCTGCTCGTCTGCTTCCAACAAATCATCTCAGTGAAGTTACAAGAGAGAGTGAGTGACATTAAAATATGATGTCCAAGAAGGAAAGCTCATCAAAATTGGAGCTTTAATTTATCAGCTTATCATCAGTTCTGCCACAGTTGTTACTACTGCAGGTATGAGATTTGCTTCCTTGATATTTTCTTTGTGTGAGCAAGCTGGAGGTAAATATGATAGCTGGGAAGAAGTATTGTTACCTATAAATCCCATCACTAAGGTGAATGTGTAGACTTATTCTAAGCATTCTATTTTTGGTTGGAGAGGAGGATTTTTCAGGAGCTATGGAATGTAGACGTCTGCTACTTCTACATCTAGACCATCTCCCTCACGTGCTTCTACATCTAGAGGTGAGTCTACTGAGAACCGAGACACATTATTACAGAAGATGATGGAGAATATCAACTATACAACTGATAAGGTAAGAAATTCAGAAAGCTTTGCATGTCATACAGATAAGTACAATAGGAGAAAGAGTGATTATGAAGGAAAATTACACTAGTCTTTGGAGAGCCTAATTAGAGGAGTGCAATTTCCTCCATATCTTAGATACCTTGATTATGAATCTACAAATTTCTGGAATAGCGGTGATTCTAAAGATGATGACGAGGAGGACTAATTTATTTCAATGTCTATAATATGTGTTAGACTATGTGTTTAGTACTTGTGATTTGTGTTGTGTTATTTATTTTTATGTTAAGGACTATGTGGTCTGGTACTGCTACATTTGCATCTGTGTGTTGATTTGGACTATGTATTATGTTTTAGACTTTCATGTTTTATTGTTTTTGTGATATTTGTGTTAGTTAATATTTGTTTTTAAATTCTAGTGTAGTAACTGTTACGAGTTTTGTGATTTAGTTAGTTTAGAACTTTACTTAATTCTATATCTCTAAAAAAGATTAAAAATCTTGCGAACATAGTTCTTAAATTTAAATTTCAGAAACTACTACCCTTTATATTTCTTTTATCATGTTTGTGTGTTTGTTTTTATGTTGAGATTGTGAAGTTAAAGTGTTTTAGTTTGCTTTTATGTTTATACCCACTGCTTAGAAGTCTATTGAATCTCTACATGTTGAATTGAAATGAAAATACTAGAAAATTTGATCAAAATTAATTTTACTCTTGTTTTTAGTTTTTATACTTGTATCATTACGGTTTAAAAATTCCTATTAGCATGTTAATTTAAATTTTCATTCCTGCTTATATATATCTGATGCTTAAATGTTTAATCAGTTAAAAATTTAAGTTTGGGGGGGATGAAAAATATTTTCAAAATTGGATCTTTATTTGTTCTTAAATGTGCTACAAGTGAATTTGATTTGAAAAGAAAAAAAAATGATTATGTATAAGAAGTTATATTAGGAAAGTAAAATTTGATTTTTAGAAATGAGTAAGAGAATTTAGTTGAAATTTTGCGTAATGAAGAAAAACTTTAAATTAAAAGTTTTTAGTGTAGAAAATGATTAATGTAAGTAACTATCTTTAGTAAGAAATATTGTATTTTTGAAAATTTTAGAAATTTAGACTATTATTTTTAATACTAAGATTTCTTTTATTAAAAATAATTTTCAAAGCTATTATTCTATTTACAAGTAAAAGTTTTGTATCAAGACTTTGCTTTGGGAAAAAAACGTAGAATTTAAAATTATTAAAGACCTATCCAGATATAGTAATCCTTGCCGAAAAAGAAAAGAAAAGAAAAAGAAAAAAAAGAGAAAAAAAGAAGAGAAAAAGAAAAAAAAAGAAGAGAAAAAGAAAAAATTATATAAGGGAGGAGAAGTTTGAGGATTAGTGCGTAATATAAAATTGGTTCTACATTTGATCTTTTTAAAGAAAAAGGCTTGAGAAAATCTTAAGCTTATAGATATAATATAGTAAGTAAGATTATTCTTAATACAAATTTTTAGGAAGAGATAATAAAAGGACTACATTCTAAATTTGGAAGATTTACTATATTTTTGAATAGATAGGAATTCATATTTTCATCTTTCATAATATTAAAAATTTGTAAACTTTAAGTTAGTCTCAATTACTGAATATTTTCTCTAAATTGGACTACTATATTTATAAATCTAAATTATAGTAACTCTTAAAGAAACTCATATACATATCATACTTATTTAGTTTTTAAAGATTGAAGTGTCACTTGAGGATAAGTAGCATTTTAAGTTAAGGGGATTTTGATACACCTAAAATATATAGTATTTTTAGGCACATTTTTATACCTATTTTTGAGATATTGTGCTTTAATGGATGATATTTGTGTTATTTTTTTGAGGAATAGGTAAAAAGGTGAAAAATTATTAAAGGAGTGAAAAAGGATCAAATTTGGAGCAAATAGGAGAAAATTTGACAAGAGTGTTTTGGCACCTAAGCGCCGATTAAACAGAGAAGGCTGCGCCTAAGCACCAAAGGCCCCGCGCTTAAGCTCCAGTGGCAGTTATTGGAAGAGTAAATTCGGTTTTTATGAATTTTGAAGAGGTTTTTTAGACACCCATTGGCTTAATAGATGGTTACAACTACCATGGACAAAAATTATTGTGAAAGGAGGTGTCTCTTGAAGAAATACATCGAATCAAGACATATTTTGAAGAGACAACAATGTACCTTTTGGAGATTTATAAAAGAATGAAGATTGAGTCTTTGAAAGTGTGCTTGAAAAGAGAAAGTTTTGAAAGTTCTTCAATGGGGGAGTTAGTTCGGAGAGATTTTCAAGCACCACATATTTATTTTATCCTTTTTATTTTAGCTTTTATATTGAGAGTGTTGTGAAAAAGAAGAGATTCAAAGGAACTTCAAGAGTTTGGCGGAGGACTTGAGATAAGTTTTTATCTTTAGTTTTAGACTACTTTTGGTTCTAAATGAGACTTGTTGTTGGTTTGATAATGTTTTCTACTTTTAAAGTAAAGTGTGGTTTTGTTTTCTCCATAGATTATGAGTAGTTTTCTTTAACTTTCTTTTTAAAATGATAAGTAATAAAATGTTGGATGGAAGTTGTGAAGAGTATTGATCTTAAATGTTGGAAGTAGTTATATTGATTTTAGTTTTGGATGGAAGTTGTGGAGAGTATTGATCTTTAATGTTCGAAGAAGTTGTGATGATTTAAATCAATGCACTTCATTTACTTCTTGATTTGGCCAATCCAGATGTTAAAATTTGTTGTGAGAACATGATTAAAAGTGTTGGATGAAAGTTATGGAGAGTATTGATCTTTAATGTTAGAAGAAGTTGTGATAATTTAAATCCATGTCTTCATTTACTTCTTGATTTGGCCAATCCAAATGTTAAAATTTGTTGTGAGAACATGTAAGAGCCGGGCTGGTATTGTCTCAGTCAACAATTAGAAAGAATCACATGTTGTATAAATGAGAATGTAGTTCATATGATTGAGTGCAAATAAATAAGGAAATATTCATTGAAGGCTATAATGTTGGAGGACTTCAAAGTGACAGGTTAAACCCTCCAATTTGGTTTATTGTTTTAGGTTCTACTATGAGAATATTAGCCCTCAGGTGGAGGGAATTGAGAGAACTTTAGAGTGAGAGCTAGTATCTTCCCTGCCTAGCCGGTCTTTATAACTATTCAAACTTTAAATTAGCCAATATTCTTTATAGCATCTCTAATAAGGGTATAGAATATTATTGCTCCTATTTTGCACAACACAATTTGCATACTTCCACAATAGAATTCCTCTTACTTATTACTGATTCATGATAAGAAGAAAGATATTTTTCATCTTTAGTGCTTCTCTTGTGCAAATACTCTAGTTATCTTTTTAAATTGTTATTGTTCGATCAAAATATTGAAAATACCCAAAATATTTAAATTTTCATTACTCCAAGAATCATCTTTAGTTTAAATAATTATCTTTTTAAAAATAAAAAGTTTCTAAAATTGCATATTGCATAATCTCCCAGTGGTCTCGATATTCAGGTCTTAATCAAAAAGTCCTATATTATTTGATAACGATACATATACTTGCGTAGTATCCAAATATATACAAATTAAAAGTTAAATTCTTATTTTTATTTAAGACCAAGTTTTTGGTTTTGTTGCAAAATAAGAAAATATATGTGAAAAATATAATTAAAATTATTGTTATATTGTTGCATATAAGTCGTAATCCGGGATCAGCTGCCTCTACTAGATTAGTTATCTCAGATACGGGGAAGAAAATCCTCGAACCTCTGACCTTGTATGATTATATTTTTACCCCTCTAGAGTCTTATGAATATAATGATTTTGATTTTGGCTACATTTTAACTATTTCTGGTAATAACATAATCGATGTTGCCCAATCTGACTTTAATCTCAATTCCAAAAATGATCCTCAAATCGTACTTGAGTCCGATGAACTTTTTATCAAGACCGAAGATGACATCGACGATACCAAATACAACAGCACTGAAAGTGCAGAACCAATCCTTGAGGACCACGATGCACCACTTGCCATCAACTTAGATCTTTCTGACAAAGAAGAAATACCAGAAAATTCAACTATGATATCTTAAGAAGAAGAAATTACAGAGGTGAATTTAAAGAGCGAGAGAATATTACTCCCAAGAATTGCTCCAGCAGATCTAGAACTTGAGAAGAACTATCTCCACCTCCGCCAGTGGAAGAACCACATAAACAAGAGATAATCAGAAGATCATACAAAGTGGATTACAACGTGCTAACTCATCATAGGAAGTTGCCGACCAGATTAAGCATCTATGACGCTCTAATCCTATCAAAAGAGATGAGAGAGTCTTTGGTTACAGCATTTCCTGACCTATAGATTTGCTTAGTCCAGTTGGCCAGCACATCCTCAGATGAAGTTTCCTCGTTGAAGGAACAGTCTGGGGTAACCTTTCAGATCAAGAGTTGATGCTTTGTACCGCCGACCATAATCGTCTGCTCTACATCTCCGTTAACATTGGTAGATTTTTGTTCTCCAAAGTCTTAGTAGATCCTAGAGCATCACTCAGCTTGATGAGTCTACAGACATTGACCTATTTAGACATTGAAGCTCAGGAGCTCACAACCAATAAAATGATGCTAATAGGGTTCAACCAAAAGGGAGAAATAGCCTTTGGATCAATTACATTACTTATGAAGGTTGGAGAACTAGTAACAACCGCTAAATTCCATATCATTGATGCCAAGACCTCTTTCAATGCTCTACTTGGTCAAACGTGGATTCATGAACACAATATGGTTTCGTCATCTCTACATAAATGCATCAATTACTACAATAAGGGACAAGAACATTGCATCAAAGGAGATCTACAACCGTTTTCAGTGCATGAAGTTGGCATTCATGAATATGCCGCCTACTACTTGCCTCTAAAGAAAGCTATCTTCTCTCATGAAATTGTGACAAATAAAGGAGAAAATTCAGAAGAATCATAAAGAGGAAGCCATTCAACTCCGCTTCAACAATTTTCCACCACTCTCTTGCAACAAGTTGGTGGGTGCTCTTTTAGTTCGCACATCCGAGGTTGAGGTCGGGGACTTGGACGAGAAAGAACCAACTTAATTGTTGAATGGACAAGGCCGACCATCAATATTGGTGATAAAGACAGTTCTGAAGATGAAATAATGATGACAAAATAGAAGAAAACTCAATACGACATATCCTTAGAAGATACGGAGAAAAGCGAATATGAGACATTGTATGATTGGATAAATCACTATGTGAACACCATGACCCTTACTCGATTCTCCCTCAAAAGGTTGAGAGTTTAGAGGTCAAGGAAGTCTGTAGCACTGGTTCAAAGTTGATCAAATTTTATCATGCTTCTACGTCTGCTAATCTTGAAAGTCATGTAAACTTGGATGATGATCCCAATGAATTAGTGGAATTGCCTTTTGGTTACTTTTCTCCTTGTGTACAAAAGTTAATTCAACAAAAGAAATTGCCAAAACAACTGCCAAATAATAAATTACAACTTTTTGAAAAATTATGGAATGTTAAAAGTTGAACTCCAAACTCGAAAGTTGGCCTTGGATTTGGTATAGTCGGACCAGTCGATGATTCAGAGTTTTGCATGGTTGTTACTAGTGAATCAGGAAAAGATTGCCTCAATGTGGAGGAAGACTCTACTGATTAACTAATAAAAGATGATTTGCTAGAGTTTGAGGAAAAAATCAAATCAACTATTGATGAATTGAAGGAAATTAACCTCGAGACGGAAGAACAACCCCGACCTACATTTATATGTTCTCTACTCAACGATAAAAAATCTTTAGAATTGATCAAATTGTTAATAAAGTTCAAAGATTGCTTGGCATGGAGTTACAACGTATTGTCAGGTCTATCAGCAAAGGTTACAGTTCATAAATTCGGGGTGGACAAAAATACAACCCTAATAAAACAAGCTCCTAGAAGAACGCGCCTCAAAATAATGCAGCAAGTCATTGTCGAGGTAAAGAAATTAATAGACACCAACTTTGAAAAAGAAGAGCAGTACCCTACATGGTTAGCCAACATTGTGGTAGTTAAAAAGAACAATTGACAAATCCATGTATGTGTCGACTTCTAGGATTTGAACAAAGCATGTCTAAAGGATGAATTTTCAATACTGATACCAGAAATAATGGTTGATATCACTTTGACACACAAAATTTTTTCCTTCATGGATGGATCATCAGGATACAACCAGATCAAGATGGCTCTCGAGGATGCAGCACTTACAGCATTCAAAACAACTATCGGGATTTTCTGCTAGACAGCGATGTCGTTTGGCTTAAAGAACACTAGAGCAACATACCAACGAGCTATGACAAAGATTTTTTATGATCTCATTCACAACCAAGTAGAATGTTACGTGGATAATTTGTTCATCAAAATCAAACATAAAGTAGACTATTTGTACAACTTCAGGATTGTGTTCAAACGTTTACGATGATCTGACCTTAAGATGAATCCCTTAAAGTGCGCCTTCAGCGTTACCTCCGAGAAATTTCTAGGATTCGTTGTCCATCAACGAGGAATCCAGATCGACCCAGATAAGATTAAAGGTACCTTGAAAAAACCTCCTTCTAAAACTTTGAAACAACTATGTTCCTTTCAAGGGAAATTGGCGTATCTGAGGTAGGTGTCAGCCTTTTTTAGCATTAAATAAAAAGGACGCCAAATTCATTTGGGAAGAGAAATGCCAACAATATTTAATGACACCTCATGTTTTGGCAGCCCATATTCCAAGGAAACTTTTGATACTTTATACTGCGGCCTTAGACGACTCGCTCGGAGCCCTCTTGGCCTAACTCAATGATAGGGTAAACAAAATGCACTTTACTACTTGAGTCGCCGCTTAATACCAACGGAGATAAGGTATCCACCTATTGAGAACCATTGTCTAGCTTTGATTTTTGCCACCCAAAAGCTTAGATATACATGCTATCTAATAAGATTACCCTTATTTTGAAAGTTAATACGTTGCAATATTTGATGACTCGACCAACACTCTCCGGATGTCTAGCAAGATGGTCAATGATTTTATTACAATTTCATATAACTTTTGTTCCCCTCCGTGCTATCAAGGGACATATTTTAGCAGACTCTCTTGCTGCACATCCACTGTCAGCTGGGTCCCAACTTAATGATGAGTTACCAGATGAAAAGATACTGTAGATGGAATTCTCAAGCACGCAACGCTAGGAAATTTACATTGATGGAGCTTTGTCAGCAAGAAAAGACAAAGGATTAGGCACAGTTATACCAGGCAAAGTAAGGATTGGTTTGACCTTAATCACGCTAGATAAGGGTATGCTGAGGTTCTCATACCACCTACAGAGACATGTAGCAACAATGAAGCAGAGTATGAAGCCTTAATTACCGAGTTGTAGTTGGCAATCTCGATGGACATAATAGATATTGTCATCTATGGTGACTCTCAACTCATCATCCAGCAAGTCACCGACAGTACAAAATTTTAAAACCAAAGTTAGCAGAATACCATCGATACACAATGAAGCTGCTGGAGCAGATTTCTAGTGTAACTTTCTACCGGATCCCTCAGAGAGATAATGCCCGTGCTGATGCTCTAGCAAAACATGCTAAGGAGCTGACATGTCCCCCAGAGGATTACATTGATATCACTGTACAAAGAAAATAGGTTTTATTTTGAATTGTCCTCAACACTCTACACAAGCTTGGGAAAGAAGAAGAAACAATAATTGCTTTTGTGGATATCAACAAAGATTGGCGCAAGCCATTGATAGAATACTTAAAAACTTGAAAACTGCAAGAAGACAAGTCTGAGGCACATCACATTACAAAAAGGGCTATGTCTTACGCTCTAGTGGGTAACATCCTCTACAGAAGATTGTTCGATTAAATGGGGCTACGATGTTTGAGCAGAGCCGAAGCATAAAATTTTGTTTAAGAAGTACACGCTGGATTGTGTGGCGCTCACTAGTCAGGGATAAAGCTGAAAACGAAGATCAAGAGACTCGGATATTATTGGTAGGCAATGATGTATGATTGCATGGATACAGCTAGAAGATGTCACCAGTGCCAAGTGCATGGGGTGGTCTTGCACCAACCTCCAAATGTGCTACAACCAATAGTCGCCTCGTGGCCATTTGAATGTTGGGGTATGGATATAATAGTTCTGATAGACCCTCCGTCTTCCAAAGAACACATATTTATACTTGCCAGTACAGATTACTTTTTTGAAATGGGTAGAGGCAGTGCCATTACAAGAGGTTATGACAAAACACGTCCTTCAATACTTCAAAAGTCATATTGTCTACCATTTCAGAGTACCACGCAGAATAATCTTTGATAATTGGACAGCCTACAAAAATAGACAAATCTATAATTTCATCAAAAGCATGGGATAGATTGGAGGTACTCTATGATTTACTATCCTAGAGCAAATGGATTGGCAGAGGTCTTCAACAAGCTGTTGGCACATATTTTAATGAAAATACTGGATGAAAATAAAAGAGATTGACACAAAAAATTATTAGAAGGTTTGCGGGCCTACTGGATGACGTTCAGGACTCCCATTCAGTCTACACCCTACATGCTTGTGTACCGGTCCAAGGCTGTACTACAGTTAGAAGTCCAGACGCCGTCTCTCAGAGTCGTTGTCGCCAATCAATTGATTATAGAAGAAAGTGCAAAAGTCAGACTCGAGGAATTAGAGAGTCTTGAAGGAATATGACTACAAGCACAACAACATTTGGAGCTTTATCAAGATGTTCTGCCCAAGGACTTTCAAAGATGGTGACCTTATCCTCATGTTCAAAAGACCCACTCTTACACATTGCAAGATACATGGAAAATTTGAGCCAACTTGGGAAGGATCATTTATCGTAGAAAAGGTCTACACAAAAGGAGCCTACTGGCTAGTATATTTTTGGGGTGAGAGACCCATGCTGCCAATCAACAGACGACACCTGAAGACATACTACGCAACTTGACATTACTTGGCATGAAAATTTGGAATTTTGATTGTCCTGGGGTTATTTATTTGGCCAAAACATCTATGACCGGGTCCAAAAGTTTTGTAAAAAAATTAACATCAAATTAATGAAAATTTTTGAAATTATACACTTCAATTTTCTCTTTTTAAAATTTGATATTCTACTAAATTAAACAAAATACATACATAAATAAATAGTTTTCTAACCAACATAAACTAAAATTTTATTTAATAAATAATTTGCTTTGTTCTTGTACACGCTAAGTTTCAGCTCACTGATATTTTTCCTATCGTCTACAGAGAATTGTCAGGTTAGAGGCTGATCTTTGCTTTTAAAGATGGCTGGAACCTCGCACTCAAAGAGGAAATGACGCCGCAGGGCGGGACCATAGACTTTGACATGGACTTTAGTCAAGTAGACATGGGCTATGAGGGTCCTCTGATGGATGTGGTTAGCCATCAGGAAAAAGAAGGGCTACTATTGCTGCTAAGGTTAAGCGCTAGAGACAATTCCTCACTGAAGGGGAAAAATGTGATAGTATAGCAAGACCCGAGGGAGGAGACTAGTCGTCTACCTTCTATTATAGCTACGCCGACTGGAGAAGTTCAACGAAGATTCATTAACATACTAGAAGACATGGAGCTATATACTAGGGTCTTCTCTGAGAGTGATGAAAGAAGTAAACTCGACTGCATCTTTAATCTAAGAGACAGGGTTCGAGCAGGCCTCTTAATGGAAAGAACCTATTCTGAGCCACGTAAGTGGATGCGTGGAGAGAGCAGGATCACCATATAATGTGGTTGCTGTTACAACTTCACTAAAGACAGACAAGGAAATCCTCTTTGGATTTTGAAACATGATCAGGTGGATCTGCTACCCCCATGATAAAATGGATGATTAAGAGAATGGTCTGATGGAGCATACTGCCAGCTGACTGTATTGCCAATAGCTGTATCATCAACATATATGATGAAGGCGACTTCATACCCTCGCACATTGACCATCATGACTTTGTGAGACCTTTCTACACGGTCTCTTCCATGAGTAAGAGCAACATTCTGTTTGGAAAAGAGATAGATGTCACTGGCCTCGATGAATTCAAAGGATCCTTGGAGATTCTGCTACCCATAGGTTCAGTGTTGGTTCTTAAAGGAAACAGAGCAGATGTTGCTAAATATTACATTCTAGGGGTGTGACACTGCAAGGTGTCTGTAACCTTTTAAAGGATGGATGACAGCAAAATGTCATATGGATTTTGGCTGGACCCGGAGCTGGAAGAACTACTGTCGTACGAGCAATGACAGGGTCGTAACTTTAGGCACAAGCAAAAAGGGAACTCTTGTCTTGGAGCATGTCTTAGTAGGTCAGCTCAATCAGGAGCTTTCCCCACTAAAGACAGACACCCAGAGGATTCCTCTTTACTACATTTTGTCATGGTAGATATGATATATATTAGACATGCTTAGCCTATGATATGTACTCAGCATGGGATATTTTTAGATGTGCTTTGATGCCGACAACATAATTGTACTTTTTGAGGCTTTGGCCTGCACTCAAATTGTAAAACTTATTGGAGCGGATTAATGAAATCTCTTTCAACATTTTGTCTGTTTGTTCAATTGCCCTTTTTGTGCAATGGATAAAAGCCACAGAACCATACATTGGTTTGGGACTATAATGAATAAAGAACAAAACAATAAAAACTTAATAATAATAAATTTAAAATAAAATACTCTTTTGAAAAAAAAATCAATCAACAAAAATTTTTAAAATTTGAAAACATATTTTAATAATTAAATGTGATAAAAACAACAAGAAAAGAAAATAAATCTATTGAGTTGATTCACTTAATTTTGAGGTCTTTTACTCTTTGCTCGCATAGCACGACTATCCTTATTTGCACTAATTATCTTCATATCCTTGTGGAATTTCACATTCTGCATAAAACCTCACAAAATTTTACACATCTTCCTCACTAATGTCAATCTTTTCACATGACACACATTTATGAGTTCGACACCACAAACTTTATGCACTATATTTCTACTCTCAAAGCTAGTACCGAGACGCTAATTTCCTTTCCACAACCTCCTGGGTTAGATATGGGCCACAGAGCTTTCCTTCCCAATGAAATGAAAATTCTTTGTCACCCATAAGTTTAGGTGTGAGGCGTCGAACTTTCCTTCCTAATGTTACACAACCTTTTGAGATTGGTGCAAGCCCCCCCCCCCCCCCCCCATGGCATCAAATTCTCTACCTACATCCTTGAGAATTGTGCACCGCTAAGATAACCAATTCTCTACCTACATCTTCAAGGTTGGTGTAAGGCCCCCTCCATGGCTTCCAATTCTCTACCTACATCTTTGAGATTGGTGTAAGGCCCCCTCCATGGCTTCCAATTCTCTACCAATTCTCTACCTACATCTTTGATATTAATGTAAGGCCCCCTCCACGGCTTCAATTCTCTACCTACATCTTCGAGATTGCTGTAAAGCCCCCTCCACCACATCCAAATCTCTACCTACATCTTCGAGATTGGTGTAAGGCCCCCTCCACGGCTTACAGTTTTCTACCTACATATTTGAGATTGGTGTAAGGTCCCCGCCACGACATCTAATTCTCTACCTACATCTTCAAGAATTGTGTATGGCCCTCTCCACGACCACCAATTCTCTACCTACATCTTTGAGATTGGCGTAAGGCCCCTGCCACAGTTTCAAGTTCTCTACTTACATCTTTGAAATTGGTGTAAGGCCCCCTCCATGGCTTCCAATTCTCTTCCTACATCTTCGAGATTGCTGTAAGGCCCCCACCACGACTTCTAATTCTCTACCTACATCTTTGTGATTGGTGTAAGGCCCCCTACACGGCTTCCAATTTTCTACCTACATTTTTGAGATTGGTGTAAGACCCCCTCCAAAACATCCAATTCTCTACCTAAATCTTTGAGATTGGTGTAAGGCCCCCTCCACAACTTCCAATTCTCTACCTACATGTTCGTAATTGGTGTAAGGCCCCCTCCATGACATTCAAATCTTTACCTACATCTTCGAGATTGGTGTAAGGCCCCCTCCAAAACTTCAAATTTTCTACCTACATCTTTGAGATTGCTGTAAGACCCCTCCACGACTTCCAATTATCTACCTACATCTTCGAGATTGGTGTAAGGTCCCCTCCACGACATTTAATTCTCTTCCTACATCTTCTAGATTGGTGTAAGGCCCCCGCTACGACATCCAATTTTCTACCTACATCTTTGAGTTTTGTGTAAGGCCCCCCTCCATGACATCCAATTCTCTACTCACACCTTTTGAGATAGGAATAAGACCCCCACCGTGGAATCCCACTCTCAAACTTTGAAGTCATCACCTAAATGTTGATTCTCATCCTCTATAAACACCTATAACTTGATAACTAAAAACCCACTCTTCAATCTCATGCGAGAGTTCCTAATCCTTGATGTTGATCAGATATTCACTTGCTAATTTCCTAGCAAAAACCAATAACACAGAGAATTCTACACCTCATTCTACTTTTGTTGACTTAGGAGTCTGTGTTGGTTTTGTTGATCTCGTCGGTAGATGCCAAATTGGGCGGTGTGCTTGCCCAGCACAACACACCTATTGGGGGTCCATTTGTTGAACTCACTTTTAGCTGAGGTTTTGTTTTTCCTCTTTAGTAGCCTAAGGTCTAGCCATAGGACTTTCCTGTTGACTATTCCTAGAGAACTAGAAAAGCAACCCTCACAATTATAAATTCTAAACTCCTCTTTGCTCAACTTGAAGCTCCATATTGGTCCTAACCTCTAACACTTAGTAGATGGGGGAGCTCAAGGATAGTTCCCATAGAACTGCTTGAACTTAGGGTTGACACTGGATGTTCTTCTGGGGCTGGCTCACTCACTTACAATCACTCTCACCCATAATCACTCACAACCCTAAACCCACAATTATTGGCTTTGATCCCTTGATCTTTTGGGAAACTCATTTAGATGGTCCTCTAAACCCACTAGCCCTAGGCTAAGGTTTAGCTAATACCAGTGCATAGAGGACCCAAACGGGATTCCATTGGTCCATAGCTCACATAGGGTGGTTGGAACCCCAATTCTATCAAAATGTCCAACTTAGCCTTTTGCCCCCAAATCCACCCAAATTACCTAAATGCCGTTGAAACCCTAAATTTGGTCAAAATCCTCAAATTCACCCAAAATATCCAAATTTATTCAAAAATCATTTCAAACCATTTGAAGATACCTAAATTACCCAAAACACCATAAATGCCAAATTTACCAAAATACCCCCAAAATTACAAAAATACCCTTGGCACCCCATACTTTCCCAAAACCTCAAAAATCACTTCAAATGTTTCTAAAACAAATTTGGACCCTCCAATTGAAGCTAATTTGACCACTTTGACCAAGACCCCAAAATTGCCTTTAAAGGCCTAACTTTGTCATATTCACCTCAAATGTCCGTCAATTTGGCCCAAATGTCCCCCAATTTAAATTCTAAACACAAATTTACCTTTCATATGACCAACTTCAACCAATTATAAGCTTAATTGGTCCAGGCTTTGAGCCCAATTTTGATCTAAGTCAAGCCCTAAATTTTGGCCCTATGACTTAATCCCACCAAATTGAACCCCATAGCCTACTAAATTTGCTACAATTTATGTTGAAAACTCTTCATAACAATCCTACAGATTAAACATGACCATCAATTAGCCTTGGAGAAGCCTCAATTGCATTCAATTTTAACCTAAGTCCAAAAATCCCAAAATTTGCCCTAAATTGGCTATGTCCCCAAATTCCACCAAATTGATTGGCCTAACCCCAAAATTGACACCCAATTTATGTTGAAAACTCTTCATGATGTTCCTTTAGACCATTTTCAACAATAAATTTGGATATAGCCCAAACTTAGCCCAACCTAGACCCAAGTCTAGCCCAACATGCCCAAATTGACCAAAATCCCATAATCCTTCAAATTAAACCCCCAATTGAACTCAAAATTTATTCAAACCTTCACAAAAAATCATCATTACAATCATCTACACAATTTTGATCAATTAATTGGGCTCAAAGTCATGTCTAGCCAAACCCAAACCCAACCTTTCGCCATTTAGACCCACATTGAACCCATGCACTAAAATTGACCTAGCCATGTCAATTCCACCAAGGCAAGTCTTCTACAGCCAACTTTTGGGTCCTAGTAACCAAGATAAACCCACTTAACCCACCCTAGATGAGCCATGGACCAAAGGTCCCCTAAATCAAGGGATTTGTTTCCTAAATTACTTAAGCCAAATATATCTTTGCCAAAACCTATCACCAGCCCAAATTAATTATTGTGACAGATTCCTCTATGGTTCTTGAGCCACCTAAGCACCTCCCCTGCCATTGTTGGCCAACCTAGTCACCGGAGTACCTCAAAATCAAGAGCCACCATACTAAAATTCTCACCCAATTGACCCATCAGAGTTGTCCCACTCCCATTGGCCAATTGCGCCGCTTAGCTCACCACCTCAGGAAGGCTCCCAAAGCCAGACCTTGAGCTCCCCTCTCCAACCATGTCTATATAATGGCCTCTTCATGGTCAAAGTTTGGGTGCTGAAATTTTCTCAAGGAGACCCTGCCCAATTACTCCCACAGCCTCTTTGAGACCTCCTCAGTCCAATCTAACCACTTCCGTGCCCTAATTTCCCTTGCCGGAGCTCAATTTCAGAGCTCAAATCCTTGCCATAAATAGGACACTCTCCACCACAACTCCACACTGAACTAAAATCAAATTAAACTTGCTCAAACCTTCACCACAGCGAGAGAAGAAGAAGCCCCATCAAAGCCCCCTCATAGAGAGCTTCTACCCTAGACATTGATCAACACCCAAATTGAGTCTTGATAAAACTTAGGTCTAGACATTTCACCACTACAAGAGGTTCAATCCCTAGCCTCCTTGGACCTCCACGAACGTGTCGAGCACCTTTCATTGAAGCTTCCCTTCTCAGAGCAAAGGTAAAAACCTCCCCACTATGAAAAGCTTGTTTTTATTCTACACTTGCACAGATCCAATTTCATGCTATGTTAGCCATATAGATAGCTTCTTCTAGGCTAGATGAGTCTTTAGAAACAAACCTGAGATGATTTGGTTAAGTGTAGCTCGAGTTCTTAAGCTTAGAAGGTGGACGACTCTTGGGATGAACCAGACGGGGACGAAGACTCACGGCCGTTGGAAGGCGCATGTATTAGATGGATGAGTGAGATAAAGCTGGATAGTACCTTGGTACATAAAGCACAAGCCGAGTCAGCACTGAGTTGGAAGGCGGTGTCCAACTAGAGCGTGCCACGCAAACCTTCAGAGCCGTCGCATGATGTCATGGAGCCGTGTGGTTTAATTAGGAAAATAGGATTTAATTAATTCAAAAAATACCCCCTAACTTCAAAAATCCATATCTTGGAATAGAAAAATCGAAAAATAAAAGAAAAATATTCTAGTGCTCTGTGAACATAGGATGAAAATGTGTAAATGGTTTGAGGTTTATTTGATGCATATTGTATTTCTAATTAATTAAATACTCTTTCTAGTATCTTGATTCTCCATGCATTCAAATATTTCACCATGAAATGCTATTTAGGTCATTTGTAGCCTCTATCATGGGGGATCTTCCCTAATTTTTCCAAAGTCAGAGGAGACCTCTATGAAGAAATATGTATTTTTCAATTTTATGTCTATTATAAACATAAATTAATCATAATAATTAGCATGTTGCTTAGAAAAATCCAAGAAAATTTTATGGAAGGCTCACTGTGACCAGAGAACCTTAGGAAAATTTGTCATGAGCTAAGTCATTAAGAACACACCTAATTTTCACAAAACCTAAAACACAAAGGAAATTAATTTGGGAAAAATATACATCTAAATGACTTGATTTTAATTATTCACTGCAATTTTAAGTTTAGAGGACTCCCCATAAAAATTTCAAAACATTTGGAGCTCATTTGATAACCTAATTTAATTTTCTAACTTAAAGGTCTCTTTTAACACTTAAAATAATTCTAATAATTAAAATATAACTCAAAAAATTATGAAAATATTTTTTGGAGTTCTCTATCATCAGAGAAATTTTCTAAAAATAAAATTGTAATTAAAGTAAAAATTTCATTTTTAAGCATATTTTAAATATTTAAATAATGAAAAAGTAATAAAAATCACAAAATTATATAAAATCATGTAAATATTCTAAATTGCTTTCTAAGCCCTTAGGAGTCATTAAAATATTTTTCCTAATTTTCTAAGTCAATATATTGAATTTTAAAGCTCAAAAATAATTTTTAAAGGCTAAAAATAGATTTTCCTTAATTTCTCACTGAAATAATTCTAATTATTCAAATAAAAACATAAAAATGGAAAACTTTTATATATGGGTTCCTTGACCTTGGAGAGATTTAAAAAAAATATAAAGCTTAATTTTTTCCCATTTAAAATATTTTATAGTTATGTAATACTCCAGAAATTAATATAATTCTAATAATTTAAGTAAAACTCAACAAATCATGAAATTTGGTCCAAGTGGTTCTCTAGTCTAAGTCTACCTCCAGTAAAAATGTCTACTGGTTAGGCTTTGCCTTGGCCAATTTATTGGATTTTCTTTGAAAAATCATATTTTCCATGTAAATATTTATATAAATTAATTTAAAATTTGAAAAATCACATTTTCTCCTCGGATGTTTTAATTGACCAATGAGTGAGGTAGTATAAAAATTCCAAAGTAATTTGAATTAAATTTGATGAATTTTGAAGTGATAGAGCCTTAGAGATAAAGGTATAATTTTTGAAATTTAGTCTTAGTTAACATTTAGGCTTAATTCAAGAAGGGGAAATAAGCAATCTTTGATCATAATTAACACGTTCAAATGATTGAAGCACATCGAATTAATTGTTAGAAACCAATTTCATTTATCTTAATTAAAGGATAAATTTGCAATTTCATAAATTAATAAAATTTGGAAGACTATTAAATTAAATGATCCTAAACTTAAGGGTATGATTTTGGATGTTAATAACTCACTAATTTAATACCGCTATTTGGTGTTCAAATGACATTCAAATGTTTTGATAATGATTTATTATCACTTAAAATTCAATTTCTTCAAAAAATTACAAATATATCCACCAAGATCTTAAGGGATTAATAGTGACCTAGGCTAAATCAAATGTGGTTAGATGAGGATTAGAAAAGTGAATGTAACTAAAAATTGAACACCTTTAAAATACTACAAGCCCAAGTTAAAACTAAAGTTGGTTAAGTGTCTTAATAACATTAACTTACCCCTTTATGGGTCTTCACCCACATAATTCTCAAATTAAATGCAAATGATAATCACCTTACTCTTTGGGATATTTGAAACGTCAATGTTCACCAAGCATTATAGGTATTCACAGGATGAATTATTAAGCAACATAATAAGTTGAAATGAGCTCGAGACTTTTCACCAGGCAGATAGAGGGAAGCATGGATCTGCTTCTTTCTCTTGACCTTTGGGAGACCTCAGAGGTTTACTAAACTTAGTACGTTTTACTTAATAAAATTATCCTTAATCGAATTAATGAGGGCTCTCCAAGATATGATTTAGGATTGGGTAGATCACTAGAACCTTTTTTCCCCAATTTATATAAAATGCTTTTAATATATAAATAATCTTGCATGCATTTTGAGTTTCAGTTGAAGATGACGAGAAGACCATCCAGGTATGCTTTTATTGTAATTTATTTTACCTGTATTTTTAGTTTCTCATACTTTACTTTCCAGTACGTTACTGTACTTACTCACCTATATGTATGAACAAAAACACAAACTTGCATGTTAAGCAACGATGTCACCCTGCATGAAAACCAAAACTGCTAGGAAATCCGCAAAACCCAAAACCAAAACCAAAATTAAAATAAACCAAGATTAAATTCACCAACATCACAAAACCACAATTGCAACTAAATTAAGACGTCTCTGTCAGATGATCGGGAATTCCTTGGAGGAGGTAACCTACGATTGATAACGAGGCTTTTCATGATTTAAATGAAAGTATGGAACTCATTAAGTTGAGTTAGTAATTCCATTTGGAGTAAGTGAATCCAAATGAAAATAGAGGTACTGAAACAAGAGAACCGTAGGATCCTAAACGGTGTCGCTCTAGTTAACTTTAACCTACTCCATAACATTTAAAGAACCATAACCATAAGGCCATCTCATTTTTCATTATAACCTGACACCTTAGAAAACTTGAACTCACCACGACAAGGAGCTTGGAGCTAGCATTGTGGGGAGCACGACAGTCTTTAACAGCAGAACATGTCTACACCAGCTAAAGTATTCCTTAAAATTAAACAATAAGCCATAAGATTTTTAGGTCGTTCGCCTAGTGTGTCATAAATCCTCAACCTTTTCTTTAAGCCTTTGTGTAGCTCTGATATATAATATAAGCCCTAACTCGTCTTAGGATTCTGAGGTTGTCTTTCATCACGACCTAATCCCTCACATCTTCCAGGCTATTTGTGTGATCATTTCACATAAATTTAAGCCCTAAATTAATAATATTTGTAGGATGAAATATTTCAATATTTCTCCTCAAAATTGAAGCCAAACATTAGGATAGACTAGAAAGTCATCGTTGTTCTCCTTCGGATCTATGACATCCCCTAGTTCTTCCTCCTTTGGAATCTACAACAAATGTTTCAAATTTGAGTCATTCCCATTTCACACCTCTTTGTCTAATTTCATTGAATAGTCCTATTTTTTGACCTCTTTGAAGATAATATTTCTTGATTCTTATCGAGAGTTTTCTTAAGTGACCTCGGTCATATAAGATGTAATTAACTATAGGGGCTCGCCCTTCTAAGAAGCTTTTCCAAACCCAATTTAATATAAATTCTATTTAATTCTTCATATTAAATTGGGGAATTTGTTGGCAAATAAAATGGTTTTTGCAGACCAAACATATATCATATATTTCTTAGTTTATTTATTCGAGCCTCATCCTCAAATCTTGTATTTATCCTTCGGGATAGGTACAGGGTTTGAGGTATAGTGCTCTTTCATTTAAATTATGAAAGATATGGGATCATTTTAATTTCATATTTTTCTAAACTATACAAATATATATATATATATATATATATATATATATATATATATATATATATATATATATATATATATATATATATATATATATATATATATATATATATATA